>CM040238.1:41510653-41670063 GCA_022545495.1 Chrysanthemum lavandulifolium | reverse complement strand
AATGCATTGAAAAAAATAACACCAGTTCAAAATGAAAGTGTGCCAGCAACTCCTGGAATGAAGTCAAGTTGCTTAATTCAACGAAGTATAATACTAAATTCAACACTGATCCAATACTACTAAACCTTTTCTTCATGACATGTTCGTAAACTTTTAACCAAAAAACATGTCAGCAACTCCTTTATGGAACTAGTTTAGTTTTGCTACGAGTTATTAGTCTCGCGAGATTTTGTCTTCTTTGTTAGTTTTATGGATATAAATTAGTAGTCGTGAGTTAGGATCGAACTCGAGAACACGGGATTGGAGGCTTTACGTATGAGAATTAAAGTTAATAATTAAATGTAAAATGTTATATTTATTTATTAATTACACAAAATATATAACGAACGTTAAGTTAATTAAGAGAAAGGACTAACGATCGTTAAATGTTAATTGGAAGGACTAAATAACAAAATAGAGATTAGGAAGGTTCCGGAATCCTTGGGGATTACTCAAACCAATCGGCCAAGGGGTTCCAAAGCCCAATCCATTGCTATCTTGGTCACCAAGTTACTTTGGGTATAAATACAAGGCCTAGGGTCTTTGTATTATATCTCTTGTACTCATGTCTAAACCCTAAAATTGTTTTGTGTGTGTTTCTTGTTCCAACCGATCGTACACCTCAAGTAGGGTGTCGAAACTTTTGTTTTTCCAAAACAAATATTTTCGTGTGATTAAAACTAGCATTACTTTAATTTGATTTAGTATGCGTGTTCAAGAACGTGGTACTAACATACTTTTGTTGGTATCTTGGATTGAATTACAAAATCGGTAAGGGGTAATTCTTATAATCCTATAAGCCTTAATTAGGGTTCATCACTTGCTAGTTTTGTGGTATTGATTCTTATTTGGCTAGAATAAAAAAGGTACGCATAATTTGTGTTTATGTTAGTTAATTATTCATTATACGTTCCTATACGCTTCCGCATGTTCTTTGATGTATTATGTGTTTTTATATATGATTGTCATAGTATATAATTCCAACAGTGGCATCACGAGCCTTGTTTAATGAGTAATTAATTACTAAACACGTAAAAAACGAATATTGTATGTTGTTCGATATGATTGTTCTAGGGTTTTGGTTTTGATTATGTAAACCTTAATTTTAGGGTTAGGGCTTTTGCCCTAATTTGTTTTAAAAAAAAAAGATTATGGATCGACCAAATTATTTTTGGGTCGAAACCCTAAATTTTTTTTAGTCGATTTCTTTAAATTTTTTTAGGGATTATATTAATTGTTATGTTATCGAAACCTAGAATTAATATATTTGTTACATGATAAATTCATGAATAAAGTGTTATGTGTCATGGAATTGTATGCGATCTTGTGACTTACCTGAATAATTGTTATGTTATATCCATGATGATACATGCATGTTCGTCATGGATGGTTGCTTGATTTTTTTAATTGTTAAGTTATTTTAATCACATGTATGTTTTGATAAATCTTGAATTGGGGAAGACTCCAATAATATATTAATGAATCAATTATGTGCAATTTGGTATATTTTAATTATGGCTTACATAATCGATTAAATCAATGTATGGCTCACTTTCAATTGTGCGAGTGAAAGCCCTAGTTAATATATCGCTAATTAACCTAGATATTGATTATTAATAGGTTGTATCAAATAAGTTGCATGTGGCTACTTGTTTACACGTCTTAATTGTTAGTTATGTGCGCATTGTTTTAGTTATTTATTTTTTATTGTTACTTGTTTGTTTATTATGTGCGACAAGTTTTAAGCAAAGGGTAATTTTGAATAGAAAAATAAATTGGACTAAACAATGGTGAAATTTGATTTGTTTTTTAAGAGTTAAATTTTCAATAAGTTTAATTGATTGATGGTTTTGGTACAAATATTGAGAACGGCTCATCCAATTTTGACAAACTATAAGAGGAGTATAAGGAGGGGAGCGCATTAAATTGTGACCTGAAAGAAGGAGGTTATTGCTTCAGTGTTGACCAAATTCTCTGCTTCTTTGTGCGTCAAATTGGAGTTACCAAATAGGCTATAAATGTACAAAATCATCTTAAGGGCGAATTAGCTTTAATTCCATGCGCCACTTTTGTGGTAATTATCCGAAACACTAACTCTTTAGACTTATGCAATAGTACGACATAATGGACGATAATTAAAGGTAAATTCCTTGATTGGTGAAACCAATACCTCAATCAAAACTTTGATAATTTGATCTTTCGAATTGGTTATTAAAAAGTTTTTTTTTATTAAAACTATTGATACGAAGTTGTATGCATGCTTCTTCGTACATGTTTGATTTGACACCATAAATCAAAACTAGAACCCTTTTAAAATTAAGTTAAGTGCCATCTAGTTAAAGGAACAATCGAAGTTGCAATTTAGGTCATGTGGGAACTTGGCGAGATTGTGATGGAAAGGTAAATCTTCATGTGAAGTCAGACCTTGCATGGACATATCTGCAGTTCTTTAAGTTAGAAGAATTAAATTGAGTAGTAAGTGAGAACTGGACTCAAGGAACAAAATGGGATAAAACATGTTTACATTTGCAATAGCGTTGGAAAATGTAAATCCCATAATGATCTAGGAATTGGAAAATGTTTGTCAATTATTTTTCGACAGATTACCTTATTATGTGCTTTCGTTACTAGCAGATCAACTGATGTAATGGAACTATGATAATTTGGATCATAGTTTTCGAGAAAATTCTATGGTTATATGAATACTACCTTGGGTATTTTATTTTCTTGAAAAGTTTAATTATCGAAAATACTAAACTTGAATTTTGAAAATTCTTTAAATGTAGTAATGCAACATTAAACCGTAAACGTAGGTTATTCCTGTATTGGTGAATTGATCTACACCTGTAAGGGTTTTTGGTAGAGTCAACTTTGCTAAAAGAATAAACCTAGTCCTCTTTTCATAAGAAAGGGTGAAATTCAATCCTATTCCTTTTCATGAATGAGAAAGGTATGATAGGACAAATTAGAATTGTCTAAATTCTAAATACATAACTCGTAAGCAAATTTTAATAGTTAAGAAAATTGCATATTTTTTGAGTTATTAAATTAAAAGCTAGACTAATTTACTGCAAAATTGGTAAAAGACAAACTAGCATATTTTATATAGTTGTTGTGCTTTGACCATTAAAAAGTACTACTTACAATTGTTGGAATAGTAGAACTATTAAGAAAGAAATTGCATGCCCAATTTTACAAGTTAATAGCATTGATGGATAATTCATCATCTCATAGTAGAATACACTTTTTAGTACATAAGTAATTGTTATGTATGGACTTTCTAAAAGTGTAGGGAAGTAAATAGAACACTATTTTCTTTCACCGGTTAATGAAACACTTACAATGTTATCAAATCCATTGGGAGTATTGTGTTCTTATTCGAATAAGGAATTAATGTAATGATCTCTAATTCGGGAGTTACAAGCTTTGTCATCTTGGTAGTAACCCATTATCTCTAGAATGTCTTAAGATAATTACTTTCCACTTGTAGACACTTATGTTTTCAAGGATAGTCATGTACGTTTCCTTATTAGACAATGAAGTGGTTCTACATCTACTAGTTATGCTAATATCAATGATGATGTTGTTCCATGCACAAGTGGGAGAAATCTATATTGTGTGCAAGATACAACATATAGGTATATGATTTTACGGATTCTCTTGACTGCAAGATAAGAGACTAACGTTCTAATATGACTTGTACATATCTAATTCAAGAAACACTTGGTGTTGCAATTTACATCATGTGAGAACTTGGCGAGATTGCAACAACAAAGTAAATATCCATGTTACGTGGGATCGTATCTGGAATAAATTTACAGTTTCTAAATTAGACAAGTATTTAGAACATGTGTCAAAATGATATATAAGACTACTTCAAATTAGATATTTATGTATTATTAGAATGACATAAATAAATGAAGTAATCTAATACTACTTCAATTTGTTTATTTATGTATTTTGGAATGACATAAGTGAAAAATAATGTAGTCCTACATTATTGTGAAGTAAATAAATTAACTTGAGATTACTATTGAAACCAAGCGTTGTGTTCATAATTACTTTAGTTAAACATGTTTATGATTCATTGTAAAGACATAAACATAAAGTTTTTTAAGACTTATAATAAAGTAAGATGTTAACTTGTTATGTTTTTTAATTAAGACATATACAAGAAGTCATTGAGTTGATCAATGATTTATAACGTATAATGGGATTATAACAATTTATGTTTTCTTGATGAGACATGGATATGAAGTGACTTGGTTAAAGAGTATTTGTGTTATAAAGCATACAATTGGCTTGAAAAGTCTATTATACCATTAAGTTGACTTAGTTGGTAAATAGGCAAGCCAAAAAGAATATGTTTATCTTATATATTGTTAGATTGTCTTACAATATTAATTCTAATGAATACCATAAGTTGATGGTATGTTCAGTTATGAGAATCAAACTCTATTTGATTTGTTTGATTCAAGATAACCACAACTTTTTTCTTAAAAAGTAACAAAGTTAGAAAATTGAGTATGGATTGAATATACTCAATATGACTCCAACCTAGAAGATTAATAAAACATTATTTTATTATGGAATGTGAGGAATCACATTAAGTTTTAAAATTGAAGATTCTGAATTTGTTAAACTACTTATGAATAGGTTGTTAACAAACTAAAGTCAGGAATTATCAATGTGTATTTGTAATGTCCCAAAAAGAGAACAATGTAGTTTTGCTCTAATTGCTAAGTATATATAGATAGTCTATATATTACAAAAGGCAAGTGAGAGTTTTTTTTTATATTGAAAGATAAAATTACAAGATATATAATCTTCTTAAATACACTAGTAAATATCATGATGAGGCTAAATATGAAATGTTAACCTCAAGATGATGGAATTTTCATTCATAGATCTGCAAGGATATCTCAAATATTTGATTTATATGCTGAGAAGAACATGAGTTACAGGATTATAGTAAACCTGATAATCATTATGATGGATTACCAAATATTGAATTAGGTAAATTACTCATACTACGAATGTTAAAGATGATGTCCATAAAGATAATCAATTTTGGAAATTTGGTTTATCTTAATAGTTAGACTAGAGAATGAAGATAAGTTTCTTCAAAGAGATGGAAAACTCTAGTGGTTTAAATCTCTGTGTAGAAATCATATGGACAAAATTGTACACATATTTAATGCATGTTTTATGACAAGATTATTAATCATACTTAAGAAATTAATTGTGATTAAATATTCTTTTCTAGACACATTAAACATATAAAGATGATAATTGTCATACTTGTTTTCATTAATATGAAATATGACAATGGAATATCAAAACTCTTTCTTCAGAAATTACTTGAGCGAGGACGGTAAGTAATTGAAAGGTTTTTTTGAATTCATATAATCTTTGGAAGTGTACAAAGTGCAATAATTCATGAATGGATAAATGCATGCATCTATAAAATTAT
Organism: Chrysanthemum lavandulifolium; assembly: GCA_022545495.1. NCBI lineage: Eukaryota > Viridiplantae > Streptophyta > Magnoliopsida > Asterales > Asteraceae > Chrysanthemum > Chrysanthemum lavandulifolium. The sequence continues at coordinate 41,664,551 of CM040238.1, read as the reverse complement.
TCTTAAATCCTAGTTTTGATTTATAATTGAAATAAGAAAAATTTTAAGTATTCCTGAAAGTTAGTGGGAGTATTATGTTAAGGTTTTAAATCTTATATGTTGTATAACATATAAGAAGTAACATTATTTGTAAGCTAAATGTTAAGTCTTAGATTGGAATGAAACTTCACTTGTAAGATTTAAGAATTAAAATATACAACCTTGGAATATATGTTTATTATTAATAAACATGTGCTGTAAAATAAATGATTCTAATAAAACATGATATATCATTTGGGAAATGGATAAATATATTTTGACAAGATAGAACATGAATGAAATCTAAGTTTGACCTGTAGATTCATCATGTACATCATGTTGTGTATTAAAATTGTTGTATCATTCTTGAATAAGAAGTGATTTGACAACATTGATATCGAACTAAAAGTTATTAGATAATTGTGTAATGAATATTTTAATAGAATTACATCCTCAGCCTGGAATTGCTCCTAGATTCTATGGATGAACAATATGTCAATTGTTGTGCAAATTGTCATCAGCAACAAACTTGAAAGTTTGGAAGACATCATACATTACAAAATAGATATTAAAGTTTACGGAGTTTTAATGAGTATATTGTTGTTTGTATACAATGATGCTGGTTTAATTGAGATGACACTGAATACTAGTCATGGTAGGATTTCATCCTTGTTAATGGCCATGTGAACTAGTTGTGCTACTAAGAGCGCAGCTTGCATTATACATTAAAAGAATAAGAATACTTTAAACTTTAAAATGTTTGAAAGTTTAAATTGTCATAAATTGGTGATGAGGATGTCACACACTTTATGAATTATTATGTGGATTGTCGAATGCACACATACAAGGACTTCACTAATTGAATTCTAGAAATAAGTATTCTCAAAATTACGATAGAACAAGTTGGTTGATTTATGCCTTGTCAACAAGTATGATTATCATTACTTGAGGCATAATTCATCAACTGGAATTTTCATGCATTGATCTATTTAGTATTTGGATAAAGGATGTTAAACAATTATTATAATAAATCAAATACTTGGTATATTTGATTTTATAATATATTGTATCCTATATTTACATGTTTAATCCGTGAATAAATTTATTTATTCTAAATCGTCCGTTGTCAATTAATGATATGGAGTATCGCTAAATTAAGACAAACCAGTGATTTGGTAGAATATACTTAAAAGTATATTGATGAGAAAGCATACCAATTTCGGATGATATTCAATGAATTGAATATAGGACTTATCCTAACTACATGATTTTACTTTATGAATATTGTTATTTAGTAAATCATGAATAGTTATCCTCGGACTTGAGATACCGATAAGTGTCATGAATGTAGTGCACTTCTTTGGAACAACTTAACGCTATACGAATCGGTAGTTATAAGGGTTGTTTCGAAGTGTTGCAAAGTTTGTGGGTTAGTCTCGTAGTCAAGATAGAATTTGTTCCTTCAAATTTATTTGGAGTTTAATCTTCATTGGCCTCTCGTAGGGTTGACAAGATGTTTGTGTGGCCACACCAAAATCTCCTAATATGTTCGAGAAAATTTGGTAATCTTGGTCAATCACTTAAAACGAGAAAGCAGAATGGTTGAATAAAAATGACTTAATTCCATATCTTTATTTAACATGATATTAGAAACAAAAGGATAATAATAATGAGAAATCATTAAAAGGATTTCTAGGAGCCTTGCTTGAGTTGTACTAGAAGCATCGCAGTGTTGCTAAACGCTAACCGATGTGATCACTCTATTAAGATATATCCAAGTGGGAGCTGTTAGTTTTATGGATATAAATTAGTAGTCGTGAGTTAGGATCGAATAAGCAACTGGCTAGATCGCCGATCTTATGGAGTAGTCGACCACAGGAAAGAGACCGAATCACGCCGAGAATAAACATGCCGTCTTGGTGACTGAATCCTCCGAGGTCGCCTAAACAGTCGACAATCGCGAAGATGCCGAGCAAAGTCGCTTGAGCGTGAGGCTGATCCGTAACATCAAGCTGCAGAAGAATGTGGTTAGAGTTGATGAGCAGGAGAAGGCCGCAATACTTCTCCATCATCATTCTCCCATGCGGCTTATTAATTAGGTTAAGGAAAATATGAAGCGCCCCCATTAAAGAAAACATTCAAGGATACATCGAGTCTCTTGGATTTCAAGTCATATTTCGAGACCACGGGATTGCACGCTTTACATATGAGAATTAAAGTTAATAATTAAATGTAAAATGTTATATTTATTTATTAATTACACGAAATATATAACGAACGTTAAGTTAATTAAGTGAAATGGACTAACGATCGTTAAATGTTAATTGGAAGGACTAAATAATAAAATAGAGATTAGGAAGGTTCCGGAATCCTTGGGGATTACTTAAACTGATCAGCCAAGGGGTTCCAAAGCCCAATCCATTGCTAACTTGGTCACCAAGTTACTTTGGGTATAAATACAAGGCCTAGGGTCTTTGTATTATATCTCTTGTACTCATTGTCTAAACCCTAAAATTGTTTTGTGTGTTTCTTGTTCCAACCGATCGACACCTCAAGTAGGGTGTCGAAACTTTGTTTTCCAAAACAAATATTTTCGTGTGATTAAAACTAGCATTACTTTAAATTGATTTAGTAGGTGTATACAAGAACGTGGTACTAACATACTTTTGTTGGTATCTTGAATTGAATTACAAAATCGGTAAGGGGTAAATCTTATAATCCTATAATCCCTAATTAGGGTTCATCACTTGCTAGTTTTGTGGAATTGATTCTTGTTCGGCTATAATAAAAAAGGTACGCATACTTTATGTTTATGTTAGTTAATTATTCATTATACGTTCCTATACGCTTCCGCATGTTCTTTGATGTATTATGTGTTTTTATATATGATTGTCATAGTATATAATTCCAACATTCTTAACTCGTCCCCTGAAATTACAAAATGAAAGAATTCAAATTCAAAGTATCTCACTGAGATTATACTTGGAAAAAGTACAAATAAGTTGAGAACTAGTTGACCTTTTAGTTGCGGGTGCTTGGCATGGTTCAAAAATTTGAGATGTACTTGAACTACATGGAGGATTCTTACATGTTTTCTAATGGTGTCCACTACCTCCACATTTTTTACATCTATGTCTTTTTTTTGTCTCATCATGTGCGAGAATTCTGTTCTTTCTAGGTCGTCCTATAGGCCGTTTGACAATAGGTGGGTGAATCTTCTCACTTGCGTCTATGTGTACCCATTGGTCCTTTCCGGGGATTGGAGCAATTTCTAAAACGTAAGCTTCTTTAAATTTATCGATTGTGAAATATGGATCAACGTAACTATCCCAAATAGCATCCCTTGTAAAAGCGATAAATGCTGCCGCGTGTACACATGGAAGGCCTTTAACCTGCCAAACCCGACAACTACATGTTTTCTCATCTAACAAAACCTCCCAGTGTTTTCCTTTATACTTTACCTCAGCACGATTGTCGCTACTTCTACTAACTTGATAGTCACCCAAGTTCTACATGAAGAAATTAAAATCATTATAAATATGATTTAATTAGTTTTTGGATATATATATATAAGTATTTATATGATTTTGAAAGGATGTTGATGTAATTAGAAAATTTGCAAGGATATTGACGTAATATCAAACTTTTTTAAGGATATACATGAAATTCTCCCTAAAATTATTTATCCATACCTAGCTCATCCACCTTTCTTTTTTAGTTGATAAAAATTATGTCGCATCACTCATCTTTTACCTACACTATTACAACACTATTACAACACAAACAGTCAGTCATCTCTGCCAAAAACCAATGTAATAAACCAAATATTTAAAAATGTTTACAGGGTCGATGTTCGTGTATATGACGAGAGGGAGATCCCTATATTCAAGAGTATTGATAGTTGGAACGTCTAATTTCTTTCAACGATATAAGAAAGCGTGTATAGTATCAAACTTTGAACTATTTCAATTTTGTAATTTCAAGATTATTAATGCTAAGTTTATCTTTTGGATGGTGGAGAAGTGTTTGAGAGTTTGAAAAATAATGGTGCATCTTTTTTTTTTTTTTTTTTTTTTTTTTTTGTAGAAAGTCTCCCTCCTTATATATATTCACGCCAATAAGCGTTATCAAATCAGAATCGACTTAATTGATTAGTATGATATTGACAAAAAGTGATTATATTATTACTTCGACATATGAGAGGTTTCAGTTTTCCAACATATTTTGTAGTCATCTGTCATCTTCACTTTGTAGACAGATTAAGAAAACTAGTTTTGTGGGAAACACTGGATTGCCAGTCCATGGGTGTCATTGTAATGGTACAAAGAAATTGTTGGTAACAAAAAAACATGCATATCGTAAGAAAGTTGCAGTACTTAATTATAATTTAATGAATGCATTACGTGTCGTGCTACACTTCATCCATAGGTTGTTGGCTTGTCACTAGCCTACATTAAGAAAGGTTGAAAGACGTGCGTAACTTTTGATTTACTCTAAGATGATTGATTACCTTTTCATGCATTCTGCTCTCTCTCTATATAAACTTGTCACTAAATGAGTTCCCTTCATTCAATTCATCTATATATCTTAAGTAATTGTGATGATGCATTCGATGGTGTCCACCTCATGCAAGATTTCAATCACACACAAGTCATGTTTATTGTCACGTAACTTGTTTAGTTCATCACCTGTTACAACAGGAATTATCACTAATGGGGTTGAACCGGCGATAGGAAGTCTTATAATAAGGCGGGATCCGCTATTCGCACCTTTATGGTCTTTTATATAAGCTTCTTTATTCAGTTCTAGTTGATTATTTTGATTAAGTTATAGACAATATTAATTTCCAATTTTTTAATTATGTTAGTAGGAGTTGATTATAAGCTTTCATGGAATTATATTATCCTAACTATTGGACTTTGTTGAATTTATTTTAGTCGAAGGAAATGCAAATGGAAGAAGGTGAGCGCGATTTCCACCACGAACCAAGAGTCACAACAGGGAAAGAATATCTCATGAACCTCGACCTCTATTCGCTAACCCTCATTACAAGCCTCTAATAAACTCAAGGTACATTTCATGTTGATTAGTTGTTAAATAAAACATTATTTGCTATATTTGTTGTCAAATAACCATTGTAGTTGTTAATAAAGGGTTGCAAATCGTCGCCCATAAGAGTGAAAGTGTTATAGACCAAATGAGTAATCCAAGTAAGCGAAAGTGTTTAGCTTTTGGCACGAGGAAAGGTGGCGTTAGTAGCAGGAGGAGATTCGGTATTGGAAGGTCGGGTTTGTTACCACTATGCTAAAGAGGGTGCGACTATAGCATTTACTTATGTGAAGGCGATGAGGACATAGATGCAAAAGACACTTGGATATTATAAATGAGTCAAAATGGAAGGCTCGGTTGATCCTATTGCCATACCTACAGATCTTATGTTGGAATTATATAACATGACTAATCATAAATATAAACAATAAACATCAAAGTAAGTGCGAAGCGTATAGGAACATATAATGAATAATTAATTAACTAAAGAATAAAGTATCGTACCTTACTTGATTCTAGCCGAACAAGAATCAAATCCACAAACTAGCAATTAGGATGAACCCTAATTAGGGTTTATAGGATTATAAGAATTACCCCTACAGCTTTGTAATTCAATCCAAGATAATAACAAAAGTATGTTATTACTATGTTCTTGTACACACGTACTAAACCGAATTAAAGTAATGCTAGTTTTTATCAAACAAATAACTTGATGTGGAAAAGGTTTGAAGATCGACACCCTAAAGGGATGTACGATCGGTTTAAGAACAAAACACACACAAAACAATTTTTAGGGTTTAAGCAATGTGCACAAGAGATCTAGAAAAATAAAACCCCAAGCCTTGTTTATATATCCAACTAAACTTGGTGAACAAGTTGGGTTTTTCTTTCCTTGTTTTGATCCTTGGCCGATCGGTGTAGGATTCCCCAAAGGGATTCCGGAACCTTCCCAACTTTTGCAATTTAGTCCTTTTCCATAAACATTTAACGACCGTTAATCCATTACATTAATTACTTAACGTTTGTTAGTTATTTCGTTTAATAAATAAATAAATATAACATTTGTATTTAATTATTAACTTTAAATTCTCATACGTAAAGTGTGCAATCCCATAGTCTCGAGTTCGATCTAACTCACGCCTATTAATTTATTGTCCATAAAACCAACGACTCCCACTGGACATATCTTAATAGAGTGATCACATTCGTTAGCGTCTAGCAACACTTCGATGCCTCTAGTACAACTCAAGCAAGGCTCCCCGGAAAACCTTTTAATGATTTCTCATTATTATTATCCTTTTGTTTCTAATACCATGTTAAATAAAGATATGGAATTAAGTCATTCTTTATTCAACCATTCATTTCTGTTGTTAGTGATTGAGCAAGATTACCAAATCTTACGAACATATTCGTGGGAGAACTTTGGGCATGGCCATGCAAACATCTTGTCAATCCTACGAGGGCCCAGAAGATTAAACTCCAAAATAAATTTGAAGGAACAAATTCTATCTTGACTACGAGAATAACCCACAAACTTTGCAACACTTCAGAAACAACCCTTATGACTACCGATTCACGATAGCGTTAAGTTGTTCCGTAGTGCACTACATTCATGACACTTATCTGGTATCTCAAGTCTGAGGATAACTATTCATAATTTACTTATAACATTATCCACAAAGTAAATTATGTAGTTGGGATAAGTCCTATATTCAATTCATTAAATATCATCTGAAATTGGTATGCATTCTCATCAATATACTTTCAAGTATATTCTACCATATCTCTCAGATTTGTCTTAGTTTAATGATACTCCCATATCATTAATTGACAACGGACAATTTAGAATAAATATATTTATTCACGGATTAAACATGCAAATATAGGATACAATATATTATAAAATCAAACATACCAAGTATTTGATTTATTATAACAATCGTTTAACATCCCTTATCCAAATACCAAATAGATCAATGCATGAAAATTCCTGTTGATGAATTATGCCTCAAGTAATGACAATCATACTTGTATGACAAGGCATAAATCAACCAACTTGATCTATCATAATTTTGAGAATACTTATTTCAAGAATTCAATTAGTGAAGTCCTTGTATGTGTGCATTCAACAATCCACATAATAATTCATAAAGTGTGTGACATCCTCTATCACCAATTTATGACAATTTAAACTTTCAAACATTTTTAAAGTTTAATGTATTCTTATTCTTTTAATGTATAATGCAACTGCGCTCTTAGATAAGCACAACTAGATCACATGGCCATTAACAAGGATGAAATCCTACCATGACTAGTATTGAGTGTCATCTCAATTAAACCAGCATCATTGTATACAAACAACAATGTGCTCATTAAAATTCCGTAAACTTGAATATCTTATTATGTAACGTTTGATGCTTTCCTAACTTTCAAGTTTAAAGCTGATGACAATTTGCACAACAATTGACATATTGTTCATCCATAGAATCTAGGAGCAATTCCAGGTTTTAAGGATGTAATTCTATTAGAATATTCATTACACAAGTTATCTAATAACTTTTAGTTAGATATCAATGTTGTCAAATCACTTCTTATTCAAGAATGATACAACAATTTTAATACACTACATGTTGTACATGATGAATCTACAGTCAAACTTAGACTTCATTCACGTTCTATCTTGTCAAATATTTATCCATTTCCCAAATGATATATCATGTTTTATTAGAATCATTTATTTTACTGCACATGTTTATTAATAATAAACATATATTCCAAGGTTGTATGTTTTAATTCTTAAATCTTACAAATGAAGTTTCATTCCAATCTAAGACTTAACATTTAGCTTTCAAGGAATGTTACTTCTCATATGTTATACAACATATAAGATTTAAAACCTTAACATAATACTCCCACTAGCTTTCAGGAATACTTAAAATTTATCTTATTTTAATTATAAATCGAAAATGAATTTAATAATTTAACATAAGAATAATTTCATAGATGCATGCATTTATCCATTCATGAATTATTGCACTTGTACACTACCAAAGATTATATGAATTCAAAAACCTTTCAATTACTTACAGTCTCGCTCAAGTAATTTCTCAAGAAAGCGTTTGATATTCCATTGTCATATTTCATATTAATGAAAACAAGTATGACAATTATCATCTTTATATATTTAATGTGTCTTGAAAAGAATATTCAATCATAATTAATTGCTTAAACATGATTAATAATCTTGTCATAAAACATGCATTAAATGTGTATAATATTGTCCATATGATTTCTACATAGAAATTCAAACCACTAGGGTTTTCATCTCTTTGAAGAAACTCATTTCCATTCTCTAGTCTAACTATTAAGATAAACCAAATTTCCAAAATTTATTATCTTTATGGACAGACATCTTTAACATTCATAGTATGAGTAATTTTCCCAATTCAATATTTGGTAATCCATCATAATGATTATCGGGTTTACTATAATCCTCAGAACTCATATTTCTCAAAGATATAAGTCAAATATCCGAGATATCCTTGCGAGATCTATGAATGAAAATTCCATCATCATGAGGTGTATCATTTACATGTCTAACCTCATCATGATATTTACTAGTGTGTTTTAGAAGATTATGTATCTTGTAATTTTATCTTTCAAGATAAACAAAAACTCCCACTTGCCTTTTGTAATATATAAACTATCTATATATACTTAGCAATTAGAGCAAAACTACATTGTTCTCTTTTGGGACATTACAAATTACACATTGATAATTCCTGACTTAAGTTTGTTAATTACCTATTCATAAGTAGTTTAACAAATTCAGAATCTTCAATTTTTAAAACTTAATGTGATTCATCACATTCCATAATGAAATGGTGTTTTATTAATCTTCTAGGTTGGAGTCATATTAAGTATATTCAATCCATACTCAATATTCTAACCTTGTTACTTTTTAAGAAAGAAGTTATGGTTATCTTGAATCAAACAAATCAAATAGAGTCTAATTCTCCTAACTGAAAATACCATCAACTTGTGGTATTCATTAGAATTAGTATTGTAAGACAATCTAACAATATTTAAGATAAACATATTCCTTTTGGCTTACCTATTTACCAACTAAGTCAACTTAATGGTATAATAGACTTTCCAAGCCAATTGCATGCTTTATAACACAAGTACCTTTTAACCAAGTCACTTCATATCCATGTCTCAACAAGAAACATAAACTGTTATAATCCCATTATACGTTATAAATCATTGATCACCTCAATGACTTCTTGTATATGTCTTAATTAAAAAAACATAACAAGTTAACTTCTTACTTTATTATAAGTCTTAAAAGACTTTATGTTTATGTCTTTACAATGAATCATAAACATGTTTAACTAAAGTAATTATGAACACAACTCTTGGTTTCAATAGTAATTTCAAGTTAATTTATTTTACTTCACAATAATGTATGACTATATTATTTTTCATTTATGTCATTCCAAAATACATAAATAAACAAATTGAAGTAGGATTAGATTACTTCATTTAATTTTATGTCATTCTAATAATACATAAATATTTAATTTGAAGTAGTCTTATATATCATTTTGACACATGTTCTAAATACTTGTCTAATTTAGAAACTGTAAATATGTCCATGCAAGATCTCACTTTACATAGAGATTTACTTTGTTGTTGCAATCTCGCCAAGTTCTCACATGACGTAAATTGTAACACCAAGTGTTTCTTGAATTAGATATGTACAAGTTATATTAGAACGTTAGTCTCTTACCTTGCAATCAAGAGAATCCGTTAAATCATATACTTATATGTTGTACCTTGCACACAATATAGATTTCTCCACTTGTGCATGTAACAACATCATGTAGCGTATAAACAACACGACATATGTTTGTTTATGTGACTAATATGATTGTGTCATTGATATTAGCATAACTAGTAGATGTAGAACCACTTCATTGTCTAATAAGGAAGCGTGCATGACTATCCTTGAAAACATAAGTGTCTACAAGTGGAAAGTAATTATCTTAAGACATTCTAGAGATAACTGGTTACTACCAAGATGACAAAGCTTGTAACTCCCACCGAATAAGAGATCATTACATTAATTCCTTATTCAAGAATAAGAACACAACACTCCCACTGGATTTGACAACATTGTAAGTGTTGCATTAACCAGTGAAAGAAAACAGCGTTCTATTTACTTTGCTACACCTTTGAGAAAGTCCATACATAACAATTACAAATGTACTTAAAAAAAATGTATTCGACTATGTAGATGATGAATTATTCATCAATGCTATTAACTTGAAATAATTGGGCATGCAATTTCTTTCTTAATAGTTCTACTATTCCAACAATTGTAAGTAGTACTTTTAAATGGTCAAAACATAACAACTAGATAAAATATGCTAGTTTGTCTTTTACCAATTATACAGTAATTAGTCTAGCTTCTAATTTAATAACTCATAAAATATGCAATTTTCTTAACTATTAAAATTTGCTTACGCGTTACGTATTTAGAATTTAGACAATTCTAATTGTCCTATCATACCTTTCTTCATTCATGAAAAAGGAATAGGATTTAATCTCACTCTTTCTTATGAAAAGAGGACTAAGTTTATTCTTTTAGCAAAGTTGACTCTACCAAAAACCCTTACAGGTGTAGATCAATTTACCAATATAGGAATAACCTACGTTTACGGTTTAATGTTGCATTAATACATTTAAAGAATTAGCAAAATTCAATTTTAGTATTTTCGATAATTAAACTTTTCAAGAAAATAAAATACCCAAGGTAATATTCATATAACCATAGAATTTTCTCGAAAACTAGGATCCAAATTATCGTAGTTCCATTACATCGCTTGATCCGCTAGTAACGAAAGCACATAATAGGGTAATCATCGAACAATAATTGCAAACATTTTCCAATTCCTAGATCATTATGGGATTTATATTTTCCAACGCTATTGCAAATATAAACATGTTTCATCCCATCTTATGCCATTGAGTCCAAGATCTCACTTCCTACTCAACTTAAGTGTCTAACTTAAAGAAGCGCAAATATGTCCATGTAAGGTCTCACTTAACATAGAGATTTACCTCCATCACAATCTAGCCAAGTACTCATGACTTAAATTGCAACTTCAGTGTTCCTTTTAATTAGATGGCATATACCTTAATTTAAAAGGGTACTAGTTTTGATTTTATGTGGTCAAATCAAATATGTACAAAGATGTCATGCATTCATCTTGTAGCATAATTTTAATAAAAAAACTTTTATTACCAATTCATAAAGATCAAATTATCAAAGTTTTGATTGAGGTATTGGGTTCACCAATCAAGGAATTTAGTGTTAATCATCATCCATTATACCGCACTTTTGCATAAGTGTAAACACTTAGTGTTTGGATAATTACCACCGGTGGCGCATGGAATTAAAACTAATTAAGCCTTAAGATGAGCTTGTACTTTATGGCTTACTAAGTAGCTCCATTCGAACTTCTGAGAGGCGTAGGACTGGGTAAGCGCAAACGCATAACCTTAGACATTCATTCGGTGTACTGTCAAGCATTTAAATAACCCTTTATAGTTCATTCGAATGGGTGAGCCGTTCGGTCATTGTACCAAAGTCACCAATCAATTAAACTATTGAAAACTTAACTCTTCCAAAATAAATCAAATTTCGCCATTGTTTAGTCCGTATTATTTTTCTATTCAAAATTACCCTTTGCTTAAAAATGTCTAACATAATAAACAAACAAGTAATACCAATAAAAAATAAACTACTAAAAAACAATGCACACATAATAAAAAATTTATACGTGTAAACAAGTAGCCACATGCAACTTATTCGATAAAACCCTATTAATAATCAATGTCTAGGTTAAATTAACGTATATATTAATTAGGGCTTTCACTCTCTCAATTGAGAGTGAGCCACATACATCGACGAATCGATTGCGTAAACCCATAATTAATGATATACCAAATTGCACATAATTGATTCATTAATGTATATAATTGAGTCATCCCAATTCAAGATTTATCATAAATATACATGTATAAAACTTAACAATTAATCCAATCTTAACAATTAAATAATAATACAAGCAACTATCCATGACAAACATGCATGTATCATCATGGATATAACATAACAATTATTCAATTAAGTCACAAGATCGCATACAATTCCATGTCACATAACACTTTATTCATGAATTTATCACGTAACAAATATATTAAATCTAGGTTTCGATATTGATAACATAACAATTAATATAAACCCTAAAAAATTTAGAAATCGACTAAAAAATTTTAGGGTTTCCAACCAAAAAATTTTCGATCCATAATAGATTTTTAAAACCAAATTAGGGCAAAATCCTTAACCCTAAAATTAGGGTTTATATAATCATAACCAAACCCTAGAATAAATCATATCAAACACAATACAATATCCGTTTTTACGTGTTTAGTAATTAATTACTCATTAAACCAATGACTCGTGATGCCATTGTTGGAATTATATAACATGACTAATCATAAATATAAACAATAAACATCAAAGTAAGTGCGAAGCGTAATATAGGAACATATAATGAATAATTAATTAACTAAAGAATAAAGTATATGTACTTTACTTGATTCTAGCGAACAAGAATCCAATCCACAAACTAGCATTAGGATGAACCCTAATTAGGGTTTATAGGATTATAAGAATTACCCCTTACAGTTTTGTAATTCAATCCAAGATAATAACAAAAGTATGTTATTACTATGTTCTTGTACACACGTACTAAACCGAATTAAAGTAATGCTAGTTTTTATCAAACAAATAACTTGATGTGGAAAGGTTTGAAGATCGACACCTAAAGGGATGTCGATCGGTTTAAGAACAAAACACACAAAACAATTTTAGGGTTTAAGCAATGTGCACAAGAGATCTAGAAAAATAAAACCCCAAGCCTTGTTTATATATCCAACTAAACTTGGTGAACAAGTTGGGTTTTCTTTCCTTGTTTTGATCCTTGGCCGATCGGTGTAGGATTCCCAAAGGGATTCGGAACCTTCCCAACTTTGCAATTTAGTCCTTTCCATAAACATTTAACGATCGTTAATCCATTACATTAATTACTTAACGTCAGTTAGTTATTTCGTTTAATAAATAAATAAATATAACATTTATATTTAATTATTAACTTTAAATTCTCATACGTAAAGTGTGCAATCCCATAGTCTCGAGTTCGATCCTAACTCACGTCTATTAATTTATTGTCCATAAAACCAACAGCCCCACTGGACATATCTTAATAGAGTGATCACATTCGTTAGCGTCTAGCAACACTTCGATGCCTCTAGTACAACTCGAGCAAGGCTCTGGAAAACCTTTTAATGATTTCTCATTATTATTATCCTTTTGTTTCTAATACCATGTTAAATAAAGATATGGAATTAAGTCATTCTTTATTCAACCATTATGTTTCTGTTGTTAGTGATTGAGCAAGATTACCAAATCTTCCGAACATATTAGGGGAGAGAACTTTGGGCATGACCATGCAAACATCTTGTCAATCCTACGAGGGCCCAGGTATTAAACTCAAAATAAATTTGAAGGAACAAATTCTATCTTGACTACGAGAATAACCCAAACTTTGCAACACTTCTTGAAACAACCCTTATGACTACCGAGCCACGATAGCGTTAAGTTGTTCCACAGTGCACTACATTCATGACACTTATCCGGTATCTCAAGTCCGAGGATAACTATTCATAATTTACTTATAACATTATCCACAAAGTAAATTATGTAGTTGGGATAAGTCCTATATTCAATTCATTGAATATCATCTGAAATTGATATGCATCAAGATTACGGGGTGAATGTTGGGTATAATCTTGATGGGCCAATTATGTGGGTCAATGGATCTGTATTTGGATTCTTGTTATGTGAATAAAATGTGTGGGTTTACGAGTTCCTTGGTAATGACCGAGTATTGTGGAAGACCAAGTAATTCTCCACATGAAGTTGGCTCCTATTTAGTAGGAATAAGTGGTGCACGTTTCTTTGTTAAGTATTCTAGTATTTTAGTATAAATAGAGTAGGGCATCTCTATTGTAAAGTTGTATTAGTTGTCCTTTATTTAATATACAAACCATTGAAAACCAGTCTTGCTGTTTTGATTGGTGCTTGTGGGTGTGAGTTCGGGTTCGAGGGAGGGACCGATAACCTTCAAACTTTTTAGCACTTAGATGAATTTTTTTCTCAGTTTTTCTTCCAAAAATAATTGCTTTTATTGATTTGGAGATGGGAGTCCATTTAGATTACAAGCAACCACGTTATATTTAACATCGTGTTGATCGATACACTGTCGCTATTCACATAAATACGTACTCTGAATTGGATATATAGATTGATTTTATAGTCCTTGCAACACAAAAGGTACAACAATATGTCATTTGCATACACATATTATATACACTATCAAAAGAAGTGTGGACGTACTATTTTGTAAAGACCAAGGAGACAGTAGTCGGTAGATGCGGACGCATGATGTAATAAGAGTGAAGATTAACCCTAACCTAACTACTTTTAGAAAAAGATTTATCACTAAATTGTTCTTTGCTATTGCTGTGTGCAACTCCTATACTAGTTATCTATAATTATGATCTGGTAGATACTTTTCAGGCAGTCCTCCTGTTTAATTTGTAGAGTTGGCTTGACAGATTAAACCACATAATATTAGTGCTATTTTTGTAAGAATATATTTGAGATATCTTATATTTGACTATCATGGTGTAGATTTCGTGTTAGAAGTTTCAAATCCACACTATACGTTAACTCTTATATTCTTGTCGCAACTTTCCCATCAATAAATAGATTAAATTGAGACGTTTACAGATAACTTGACTATTTATTTTTTTTGCAGAACTCAACTATGTAATTTGAAGTGGCAACTTGGAACATTTTGTCACAATATTTGTTAGTTTATGTCATTTTCACTTTGTCACAATATTTTAGATAAGCCTAGTTTTGTGGGTAATACTGGAATGAGATTTTTAGTCTAAATTTGGAAAACCTATCATGTCACCAACAGTGAAGATTTGACCGAGCAATGAGAAATAACTTGGACTTGATACATTAAAAGTCTTGACAACAACTATATATCCTTCTAATTTGAGTAGTTTCGTGTTGATTCAACACCTCCAAACTTCATGTTGGAGAAATTTTCACATTAGATCCTCACTTTAAATCTGTCTTTCTATCGAGATCCTACAAAGTCATAAATTAAAACTTCTTATACACATCTACAAGCTCGCATGTTTACAAATCAATTCAACTATTGATCTCATGTCTTTATACAAAACACCCACTCCCATAAGACGATTCTTGTATTAATTTTCCTTTAGACTTGAAGAAATTTGAAAGCATCTGAAAATACGATTGATGTTAATATTGAAATGACATTTTAGTAGACATTATGGCTTCTTTAGAAATATTGAAATGACATGGTTTTCACAACAAACGTCCAAGGAAGGAGCTAATCTTCAAAGAAATCAAATTCGAATCCTTTTTTGTGGATTTCTACCGGGGCTAAGTAGAAGTCCAAAATTTGTTAAAGGTGCTTAGCAGCCCTCTAGTAACGCTCTATCAAACAATGTACATTTTTAATTCTTAGCTTCTTACTAGTGTCCAACACACAAAAAAATCCATTTAAGTAGAGTAGGTCAGAGATTGAACCATAAAATATTGGTGCATTTAATTTTTTGTTGAAATATGTTTCATGCATGTAACTTATCCTTGACTATAAGAGCAAGTTCAATCATAATGCCATAACGACGTTAAATCGAAAAAAACGGCGTTACGCCCGTTATCATTATTGGAGTAACGACGTTTGTCCCTGGCCGTTATCTCCATAACGCCCTTTTTTTTTTTTTTTTTTTTTTTTTTTCATTTATGCCCCTAAATGAGGGGTTGTTTTTGTAAATTGTTGGGAATGTTATTGATGTTATTGTTGTGGGTGTTTTGGGGGATGTTAAAGCTGATGTGGCGCTAACGTGGATGGTGTTATTGATGTTATGATGTTATTGTTGGGAATGCTCTAATGGTGTAGATTTCGTGTTAGAAGTATCTACTTATATTCACGCCACAAAACATTATCAAACAACTATATTAGTTTACTGTACGTTGACAAGAACTGATCAATTTATGATTTTCCACATATTAGACGTTATCAATTTTCAAACATATTTTAGCTACGTTCTATTCACGATCTTGACGGATTATAAAAACTTGTTTTGAAGGAAACACTGGATTGAGATTTTTAGACAGAACTGGAAGACTCACTATGCAGTGTTACTTGTAATCTTAGAAATATATACATTTAATAATTACATCAAAGACATTTGTTTAAATGATCTAGTGGTTGTTAAAGCGGTTGCTTGAAGTTAATGTGGCATTTAGCCATATTTCATTGTACTTTAAACGGTTTTTTAGTTAATATATTTTACCATGTGGAAGTTCTCTTTACCTAAAAAGAAGGTTGCTATGCCTCTCAAAAGAAAGTTGCAATACTTGATTATTAATAAATGAAGCATTACTTATCTTGCTACAACAAAACAATACCCAACTCACACATGAGAGTATGAGTAAGTTAGTATATAAACGGTCATGCCGCACTATCTTGAGAGGCGCTTCTAGATACATTACGTGTGTCTTGCTACACTTCTTTATAGGTTGTTGGCTTATCTTGCTACATTTAGCAAGGTTGAAAGTGTTAGTCGACATATATTTAGTTTGGGATTAGTTAGAAGTCCTAATCCCAAACTAAATATATGTCGACTCAATGAAAAAGGTATCGTAACATTTATTTGACTTAATCCTTAAAGACGATTACGTTTACGGCGACTTTACGATTTACTATCCCTAATCCTCAATCCTTATTGGTCAAGCTCAATTACTTCTTTTCAATTGTCACATAATTGTTTATCACAATCGTGGGTCGGTGCTTGGAAGTCATAAGTCTGCTTGCTATTCCTTGGATTAGTTTAGTATATCTTTATTATTCTTACATGTGTTACTGACCAATACTCTTGGCGTAATATTTGCATGTGAATCGATTCGTGTAGCTTTAATTTACTGAATTGATATTTTAACCGAACCTGCTATCATGATTGATGTTGGATAGTATCTTGTGCTTATAATCATGCATTAGTTCTACTAAGGTTATCGTGATCAAGATTGACGTGGATCTTCTTTCTTGGTGTTTCGTTTCCTTAGGGTTTCGGTTATTATTTTTACGGTTTCGTTTTAGGGTTGTTTTACTTTCTTGTTTGTTGTTATGGACAAGGTTGATGAATTAAACGATGATGTGAATGAGCCTACGGTTAAGTCTCGGTGAGTCGATTCTTCAATCGACAATGAACCCTAATAGTAGGAATGATGAGTTCTTGGTATTGCTTCGATTCTCGTTCGATGGACAAGTGGAGCTGTTTCACTTGGTTCAAGCCCCAGTCATGACGCACCTAGTCATGACACGCGAGGTCATGATACTTTATTGAAATTTCGTGCTATTGAAAAACAAATCTTTGAGGAAAACTTGTTCTTGTGGGTGACGATGGAAACCATTAAAACCACCGACGATGGATGCTACATCCAGGGCTAATCCATTTGAGCATCTTAAGGTGCCGATCGCAGAAGGAGTTTGAGGAGATGCTTCTGCTATTGGTTATTATTGAAACCTCCTCAAGATACTGAGTGGTCCTATGGCTTCTAATGTTTATGGCCATATTAATACTAATGATAAGGTTGATGCGAATGCACATGGGGCTGTTGGTATTGAGAAGGTTGGTGTTTTGAAACAACCTTCTTCATCGTATGCTGGTGTTACTTCTAATGAACCAAAGAAACACACGTCAAACTTTCGTAGGTTGGAGTGTAGTAAGAACGCCAATGGTGTTACTTCTAATGAACCAAAGAAAGTTGCAATACTAGATTATTACTACCTCCGTCCTAATTTAAGTGTCCACAATGGAATCTTTAGATGTCCTAAATTAAGTGTCCATAGAATATTCCAACTAATGAGATGAGACTTTAGTGGGTGAAAATGATATTTGATTGGTGGAGAGTGTAGTTAGTGGAATTTTTTAAAACTTTGTGCATATGAATAGTGGACACTTAATATGGGACGGAGGGAGTAATAAATGAAGCATTACTTATCTTGCTACAACAAAAACAATACCCAATCCTGTCACAGTAGAGTATGAGTAAGTTAGTATATAAACAGTCATGCTGCACTATCTTGAGACTGCTTCTAGATACATTACGTGTGTCTTGCTACACTTCTTTTATAGGTTGTTGGCTTATCTTGCTACATTTAGCAGGTTGAAAGTGTTTATTATATTTAGTTTGGGATTAGTTAGAAGTCCTAATCCCAAACTAAATATATGTCGACTCAATGAAAGGTGTATGTAACATTTATTTGACTCTCAGATGATTGATCACAAATTTCTTTAATCTGCTCTTTGTATGTATATAACTTGTCACTAAATGGGTTTCATTCATTCACTTCATCTAAATATCTTAAGTAATTATGATGATGCATTCAATAGTGTCAGGCACAAACAAGATTTCAATCGCATGGACATCTTGTTTAATGTCACGCAGCTTGTTAAGCCCACCTGTTATAACAGGAATTAGCACTAATGGGGTCACGCCACTGATAGGAAGTCTTCTAAGTCGGCGCTCCTCAGCTATTCGCACCTTTAAGGTCTTTTACATCACCTTACTTATCTTTTAGTTATAGTTTATTATTTTGATTCTGTTGATATGATACTTGAGTGCAACATGCACATACCATGACGTATGTAAACACTTTTCAATTTCTTGTAATTATCCTAATTATCGGACTATGGTGAATGTATATTAGTCGAAGGAGATGTTGATGGAGGAAGACGAACGACGATTTAATTTCCACCACAGAACCAAGAGTCTCAACCAGGAAAAGAATATCTCATGAACCCTCGACCTCTATTCGCCAACCCTAATTACAAGCCCTCTAACAAACTCATCAAGGTATACTTAATCGATAAATTAAAAAAAAAAAATGCTGATTGGCTTTGTCTTTTGTTAAACAACCATTGCAGTTAGTTGTTAAGTTGACGAGTAAAGAAGATCGAATTTAACTAGTAGTATGTTTACTAAAAGTAAACAGAAGACTTTTACTGACAAGTTAGTTTCTTAATTTCTTAATTTGTAGGAGTACAACAATAGATTAATACCTTTATCACTTTATTCCAAATGAGTCAGTAGAAGTAACAAATAGACTACTCGTATTTTATAAAGGTGTCACTAATATACAGTCAGTAAGAAACATTCTAATTTAGTGTATCAATTTTTATTCGAAAGCCAATCTAATTGATAACTAGTAAGAAGCTAAAAGTTAGAGCACATAGGTGGTTAGAAGCTGCTTCTACAAGCTGAAAAATAGTTGCAAATCCAGTCTAACCATAAGGGCAAAAAGAATTTTACACCTGTGAGCAAGTCAAATAAAAGAAATTAAAGCGTTTATTTTCCTTGGCACAGGGAAAGGTGGCATTAGTAGCAGGTGGAGATTCAGCTATTGGAAGGTCAGTTTGTTACCACTTTGCTAAGGAGGGTGCGACTATAGCCTTCACTTATGTCAAGGGCGGCGAGGACATAGATGCAAAAGACACATTGGATATCATAAATGACTCAAAATGGAAGGCTCGGTGATCCTATTGCCATACCTACAGATCTTAGGTATGACAAAATTGTAAGGATGTTGTGGATGAGGTCATTGAAAATATGGGCGGATGGATATCTTAGTGAACCTTCCAGCCGTGCAGTACTATACAAATTCATATTCGTTAGAAGAGATCACAGAGGAGAGACTCGAAAAGGTGTTTCGGACCAATATTTTCTCTTATTTCTTCTTGTCAAACTAGGTATCATTACTTAACATATGATTAATCTATTTGTTGGATAATTAATAACATGTTTAAAACTATTATCTATCTCCAATTAGTTTATTTTCCTACTTTTTTGAACAATGTGATGGGTTGTAGTAACTTTCTGTTTTTATGCAGGCATGCTTTGACGCACATGAAAGAAGGAAGCACCATCATAAACACCTCGTCAGTGTTAGCATACATCGCAAATGCACCAAAATGGCTTGACTACATTTCAACAAAGGGAGCCATCGTTTCCTTCACAAGGGGCCTAGCATTGCATCTGGTCGACAAGAAGATTCGTGTGAATGGTGTGGCCCCTGGCCCTATATGGACACCACTACAAGCTGCAACACTCAATGACATGGATATAGCAACATTTGGGGAACAGGTACCGATGGATAGGGCCGGTCAACCTTTTGAGATTGCTCCATCGTACGTGTTCCTAGCATCCGAGGACTCTTCTTATTTTACAGGCCAATTTCTTCATCCTAATGGTATGATTCAATCTTCACTTACAAGCAATTGTACTTAAACACATACATGCAATTTCTTTTTATGAGAACATAGAACGCTGCTTTTCTTCCTTCTCCATTATGTTTATGATTGTACGAAGATCGTGATGTTGGAATATTTTTTACAGGAGGGACAATCATCAATGCATAGTCCTTTTAAGGACATTGAGCTTGATCACATACGAAAATGAAGTGATGAAGTTTATGGTATTCAAAATGAATTGATGTTATGATCTATAAATCTTATTATGTATTTGAAATGAATTGATGTTATGATCTATAGAACTGATATAAATATATTATTTACTCCTATTCGAAACATAGTTCCGAGTGACCATCATTTTATTAACGCTTGCAAGATTTTATGGCTTAGTCTCAGGGCCGTCTTTACGTGAGTGCAGGCGGTGCGATGTACAGGGTAAGCGAAGGCCACGAAAAACTTCATGCACTTCTATTATACATACACAATACGAGGTTCGAGCTAATTACTTAGTTCATGCACCACTACTGATACATATGCATTTTGTATGTGTGTTCAAGAGTCTCTTTGTGGTAGTAGCACGGGGCCATCAAAATCAACGAAACGGCCCTGCTAAGTATATAAAGTTATATTGATTTGTATTTCACAAATCAATTGAGATTACAAACAAGTAACATAATAAGGGGAATTGCATATATATATCGTTCCAAATCTCTATAATTACATATATAAACCAAATTAATAATTACACATATATCATTCTAAAGCTACATAAATATCATATATATCAAAATAATTAGTTTTTATATAACTATAAAAACTTACATAATAACCCATACATTGACCATTATACTCCTACTTTTTTTTATCTTCTTTGCTACATATCTAACCGACTAACCCCCACACACAACCCATAAATTATTAGTCAATTACCAGTATCAGTTTTAAACAATGCAATGACGATTATCAATTTCAAGTATTTGTAATTGGATTGATGGCTGTAATATAATTTATTTATGTTAATATTCAATATATACATAACTTGTAGAAAAACCCATCTCGATATGTAAGGATCAATGTTGTGTTTGATTGGAGTCAGGGAAATTATTATTATTTATATTATTTTTTTTAATGATAAATGGAATGAGTTTACCACAACAACATTGAAATTTTCTAATTTATAATTGTTAGTTTAAAAAAAAATTAGTGACAACTGAAATGGTACTTGGGTTATTCAGTTGGAAAAACATAGCATATGCAAAGTTGAGAATGAAACCATTGTCGTATGATTGCAAATGAATATTAAAAAAGGTAAATGTGTAGTGGGTTGTTTGCGAGAGTTAAGTGTAGCAAAGAAGATGAAGAAGAACAAAGGTATAATAGTCTATGTATTGTTAATTATGTAATATTTTGTAATAAATATATAAAATTAATTATTTGGATATATCGACATTTATGTTGTTTAAAAGATATATATGCAATTATTAGTTTAAGTCGGATATATATGTAATTATGAGACTTTGGAAGGACATATATGCAATTTCCCAAGATAATATTAGCATAATAAAATTTCCTTTCGCTTTTAACTTAAATAATGGCCGGTTTATCAAATTATTTTTCATATCAATCCAAACTAAATAATCGAACTTCAACCTTGTCTACTAAATGTGGATAAAAGGCTATAACATTTAATAGTTTTGGCATATATTGACCCAAGTTCTAAAATATTGCCGGTCTTATTGTATTTATTATGGATTCTTTTTGGTGTGTTGATACCTCTTAAATGGATCCAATATATTTTAAAGAATATTATAATGGGCTATAGTTTACTATATAGCTTGTTGGGTAGCCAAAATTCCCAAAACATATCGTTTTTGCAAACTTGGTGTGTGTGTTTTTTATGCATAGTCGGTTCCATAAAAGCATAATAATAAAATTCCAAATAGACATTACTTTGTTTAGTAGATGCCTATATGAAGAAAACACTATGTCCTTTATTGGTGAGAGCCTTATTCCTCCAATGAGCATTCGGTGCAGGCAGTGCCATAGGCTTAGGTCCTGTTGCTGGTAGATGATACTTAGGAGTTGGTAATATAGCAGCTTTATTCCTGTGCTTAGCAACACTCAGTTCAGCCTCCTCCATAGTACTCAGTTCATATATGTCAGCTAAATTCCTTGGCCTGAACATCCTAACAGCCAACTCAATGTCAGGTTGTAATCCAGATACGAAGAGACTCATACTTTGTTCTTATCCCATGCGTGTCCTGCACAACATTCATTAAAAGCATTAATGTAGTCCCCGATTGAGTATGTGAGCCTTAGCTTAAGCTCTCCCGAAGATCTTCATACATTGACCAAACCTCTTGATATAGCTTCCTTATACACATGCCATGCTACAACATCTCCCACAATATACACATAATTCTTGTGCCACATTAGAGCCATATCCCGAAGATGATTGAAATTTGGTTCACTTTAGCATTGTCGGGGATGTTTTCAACTTTAAAGAACTCGCTATCACGCATTTGTCGATAGCCGAATTCACTTGTCCAAAAGCTCTAGTCTCAAGCATCATTACTTGATTCGGTCGCCGACTCAATAACTCTTCCTCGCCTATTAATGACCTCATTCACCATCCGATTGACTAAAGCATCGACGTTTTGAGTAGTCGCTTCATCAAGAACGGCCGTTGACCGAGTGTTAATTGTCATCTTATTTCTTCAATGAAATATGAGAACTTTTGAAATTGCGTTATGTATGCTACTTGATTTTTGTGTTCGCTATCAAGCGTTGCTTGTAGCAGTGTCTTAAGTGGGTTTCAGGATAGAATTGATCGAAAACAATCATGACAAACATAATCAAGAATCAATAAAAGAAACAACAAAGAAGATTGGGTGAACCCATAAAATCTGATATATTATAAACGAATGGGTTGGTTTTCTGTTACAGAACATGATAACTATATATACATCATGAAAGGCTGTGTACATGTCGTTTCATATAAAGTAAACGTTGTATTGTTTCTGAAACCTAATAACTGTTTCCCTTAATGGGTTCCTGTAGGCCCAAGTTAGAAATCTTGCAGGCTTTTTTACTTTTGGCATCCAAGACATTAAGTTGTTCCAACAGTTCCTCCCTAATGTCGAGATTCCAAAACCTTCTTCTTCGTAAATCGTCTGATGCCCTTTTGAATCTTGCTTTTAATCTTGATGTCTTCAAACATTTGGTGCGTCACTGGATCTTTCTGATCTTCATGGCAGTTTCTTTTGCCTTTTGAAACAAGTCCATCTGTTTCAATTTGTGACATCAAGGCAAGTAAATTTCTTGTCCTTCTTCCTACATCGTCTTTGTGTGCTATAATAGCACTTGAGTACAGTTTGATCTTGGTTAAATCCATAACCTTTGTAACAAAACGTAAACTGTATCTTTATTTTCAAAACGCAATTTATTCTGGTTTTGTTCCTTCATGATTGGCATCTATGGTTCGTTCCTTTTAAAGAGAACGCACATGTTGATTCCGATTGGTGATTGATCATGACTTGTTGTGTTGCTTGATCCCCTTGGCTCGATACCAATGTTTAATGGGTCTTGAGTGGGTTTCAGGATAGAAATGATCGACAACATCATGACAAACATAATCAAGAATCAACACAAGAAACAACAAAGAAGATTGGTGAACCCATAAAATCTGATATATTATAAACGAATGGGTTGGTTTTCTGTTACAAAACATGATAACTATATATACATCATGAAAGGTTGTGTACATGTCGTTTCATATAAAGTAAACGTTGTATTGTTTCCGAAACCTAATAACCGTTTCCCTTAATGGGTTCCTGTAGGCCTAAGTTACAAATCTTGCAGGCATTTTTACTTTTGGCATCCAAGACATTAATTTGTTCCAACATTACTCCTTCTGTTAATACAAATAATGTCTAAAAATGTTATTTATATATTTCGACATTTCTACGTTTTGATAATAACAAAATGTAAAAACATGTTACGTCAAAATTAATGTAAACAAGTTTTTAGTCGCAATACTTCATTTTGACGTAAATGTAAGAACAAAATTTACAATTTAACAAATGATCAAAGAAAGTTTTTGTTCAAAACTTCACATTTTATAATGTGATGAATATTTTTTCAAAAATAGATTTTCCAAATTATTTTTAATTATAAATAAATGTTTTATGTGGGAAAATAGTTTTAAAATTTTTAACAACTATTTTCCTCCCAAATGACTTCAAACATCCCTAAATAAACCTTCACTACTAAAAACAAAAATGGAAGTGTTTTTTTGGGATGGTACCACTAAACTTGACCGATGCAATCGAACTTTAACTGATACGTAGCCAAGAACGACTAGTTTTTCTTTGCCATAAATAGTGGATCATTTTACACTCTCAAATAACCAATTTTCATACAAAACTTTTAGAGTTAAATCCACCCTATCTAATCTTGATTCTTTGATCATTTAGTTAGTTTGTTTTTGTTTAAAAGTGATCCAATCATCCAACCAAGTGATCACTTTCATTCCTCTACTAGTGCAAGAAAAGAACACACCGTATCGAGAAGATACAAAGTGTTGTAGTATTAGATTAGTGCACTCATAACACTTGTTACGTACTTGTTGTATATTGTTATACATCAAATTGTTTGTCATCTTTTCTTGTTAGATTGTGTGGATCAACGTGATCGTGTAGAGATCGAGTAGATCTTGTGTAGTTTGTGTTGATATTATGTCGATCGGGTTGATCATGTAGAGATCAAGTACATCTCGTGTAGCTTGTGTTGATAGTGTGTATATCGGGTAGATCGAGTGTAGATCGGGTAGATTGTGAGAAGATCGGGTAGATCGTGAGTGAGATTGGTTCTAACTAGATTAGAACTCGACATTTAGCTTAGTGTCAGAAATTGTGATAAGCGACGTTATACAGTTTTCTCCGCCTAAAGAGATTTTGCTGACATAGTGCATTGAACTCTCAAGTTGGGTACTCAAAGAATGGAGTAGGGCGAAGAGGAGCTTCGTTATCAAACCACCATAAATCTCCGTGTCTCGGTTTGATCATTCCAACTCTTACCTTTGATCTTGCACTTTATATTTCTTATTTTTTATTGTTAGTTACTTTAGTATAGTCATATTGTGTTCATATAGCAATTAATTGATTTCACGATAACTCGAATCAAAGTTTTTCTAAAGTGAATTTTATAACGAGACAAAAACGGTAAACCTATTCAACCCCGTTCTAGTTTTTCACACATTCTTCTTCAATTGAGAAATAATTAACAACTTTAAACCGTTTCTTGGCCAATTCAAGTCAATCAAAATTGATCATTGGTTCGAAAACAGAGAATTTAAACACTTATGTGTTGTTCTCGTGATCGTGATGAATACTTGAAACATGGTCGTGTTTCGGAACAGATATCATACAAATGATCACGGACTAGTGTAGCATTACGATTACCAAAACATCTGCACCCGTCGGAAAACTAACCGAAAACTTCTTTTTGTGTTTTCTTTTTGATAAAATGGTGCGAGCTGCCGGAAAGAAGCTATGATACCACTTAATATGAACTTATATGAATCAAAGATTCGAATAAGAGTATGGATAATCCGGATATGCTATAGAAGAAAGTAAATCATAGATTAAGCCAAATGATTTGTTATTGAATAATGAGTTTGTTACAAGAATGGTTACAAGAATTAGAGATAGAAAGTAGTTACTATTTCATAGCTAATGAAAAATGAAATACATGGGTGGGTATTTATAGAACGAGCGGGTAATTCAAATGTTGGTAGATGACGTGTTCGGACCAGTGAAATGATGACACGTGGGGGATTGGGAAAAGTTCATATCAATTAGCCCGTGACTACCATAAAACAACGTCATTATTAGTGACAAAATATATGACGTCGCAAAACTACGTGACTAATAGCAACAAGTATAGTGTCGAACATGTTGTCAATGTCACTACTTGAGTCGCAAATAAGTCAGTTGATAAATGTTATATAAACAAAATGGTTTCGTGAAAGTTACCGAATTGATGTGTTTTGACGGCGACATATAACAATGTTGTTGATAAAAATAGCGACATAAAAAGCGAATTAAAACTCAAATGTCGCTATACACGTATGAGAATAGTGACTTAAACAATGTCATGTTACACCAAATGTGACATAGATAGAAACATAAAGCAGTGTTAGTGGTGGACCAACTACGACACCCGTAGTGACCGAATAGCAATAGGTGGCATAAATAGTGACTTAGGGACACAAAGAGATGTGATGCTATTTTAGATGGCGACTTATGAAAGGAAGTCGCTATAGCTGTCTCTATATATAGCGACATGCTTTAGATGTCACAAAATTCTGCGACTTCCTCGTAAAGCTTCTAATGTTGCCTAACTAAATGCGTTGCTAAGGCAAAATGTGTCGGTAAAAGTGTCGCTAGATACGTCGGATATTTTTTTTGTAGTGTAGAACTATGACTGAATGTAATTCATGTGTCAAATCTGATGGTATGGGTATACCAAGTGTTTCTGGGTGTATATATGAAACAGACACGCAACAATATATATGGGACTTTCTTAATTGCATGTGTCCCTATGGACGTAAGTAGGAACCAGTTACAAAGAATTGTATATCTAGAACTAGCTAGCTATTTTTCTTTATATGTTTTGACGGATTGTACTTAATTTTTCTATGCTGGCATGCTTTGAAGCACATGAAAGAAGGAAGCAACATTGTAAACGCGGCGTCATCATTATACAGATATAGCATATGTATCTTTCAACAAAGGGAGCCATTGTATCTTTCTAGCGGTCTGCATTGCATATGGTAGAAAAGAGGATCCGTGTCAATGGTGTGGCTCCCGGACCGGTATGGACACCACTGCCAACTGCAGCACTCAATGATACAGATATAGCAATATATGGGTCGCATATGCCATTTGGTAGGGTAGCACAACCTTGCGAGATTGCTCCATCTTTCGTGTTCCTTGCATCAGATGAGTCTTCCTATATGACTGGCCATTTCCTTCATCCTAATGGTATTGCACTTAAACACATACATGTAACTGCTTATAAAAACACCTTTACTAGTGAATATGTCGTTTGCATAAAAATATTTGTACATTTTTTTTTTATCTAATTGATCATCCTTGTTACTGCACAAAGTATACTTGCATTATAAACTAGCTTGAAATTCAATTGGTCATCCTTGAGTACCAATCTTTTGAGTACAAATCCTGACTAGCTGAGGGAATTATATCAAACTTTGTGAGGGACCAATTATAGCCATCTATCTCTACTACATATAAAGCAAATATTTTTTACTTAAAACTTATAAAACTAAAAATGTAATATTTGATGTTTTAAATATTCTTTAAAGCTTAAATCCCACACAAAAATAGTAAACAATATATACTGTCTTAATTAAAATAGTTTTCTTAACATTGTTCCCACCCAAAACATTTAAAAAAAATGCATGACAACTTTTGACAATTTTTTTGATGTAGTTTCTAAAAGAAAAGATATCTTTTTGTGTATTTAATCCCAATATTA
The DNA here is from genome assembly GCA_022545495.1 of Chrysanthemum lavandulifolium. Classification (NCBI taxonomy): domain Eukaryota; kingdom Viridiplantae; phylum Streptophyta; class Magnoliopsida; order Asterales; family Asteraceae; genus Chrysanthemum; species Chrysanthemum lavandulifolium. Next base: position 41,636,432 of record CM040238.1, on the reverse strand, counting down.
ACAATGTTTAAAATTCCATCTACAAACTATATTGTATAAGACTATATTATAACTTCTTTGTATTATTATTTTGCTTCATATTTGATTGTTCACAATTGATGAAAATTAATAACAACAATATCGCAACTATAGTTATTTGCCATATTAAAATCTCGCTGTTATTTGATTCAATACATATTGACCCAAACCCAAAAAAATTGGTAGTTTGGTTCTTATTGTACGTCACTACAAGAAAACTGTCACTAAGTGACACAGAAAGTTATCAAAAGTTCAAAAAGTTTCACCAAGGTCACAAACTGCCAGCACAAAGAGTAAAGTGTCACTAGAGTTCTTACATATTTCTCCTACACTCAAAAAATATAACTAAAGATGGTGTCAATAAAACCTATATATTGTGATATAAAAAGAGTGTCGCTATATATTTTAACTTTTGACATAGTTATCTAATAAAAATGTTGATGCAGCCAAAAACACAATCAGTTACCTACTACACTTTCTCATTAAGGTCACTACAAACTCAGACTTCTTGATATCCCTTTGTGTTACTCTGTGACTAAAATCCCTGTAAGTAAATGGGCCATAGTTTACAGGCTTCGATTGTGGTGGAGATTATTAAAGCTGGTAACCCTAAGCGATTAGGGTTTTTTGTTTGTGATCTTGGCGTTGGTCTGTATGCGGTTTTGAGGGTCTTATTGCTGTGATTTATTCATGATGGGGGTTACGAGAGAGAGGGATAAAGGTGGGGGAACGTTGGAACATGATTTTGGTGGTGCTGATAACTACGCATCATTGAATAAGACTACTCCGGAAAAGGCTCCAGGTGTCGTTAATCCTGGAGTTGAGAGTCTTAGCATGGACACTAACAGCACTAGTGTTAATTCTCTTAATCGCACCTACGATCGTACTACTTTGGCTAGTAATCTTGATGATATGGCTGGAAGTAAATCCTTTAAAACTTCTATGCCTAAGGTGGCTTTGTTTGGTAATCCGAATGTGACTAAGGAAGGGGATGAGCAGGTCAACGATGGATTGAAAGCTCCTACATTTGCAAGTAAGGTGGGATCTACTTCTGCTACCCGCAAAGTTAATTTCCGCGCTCTTGATATGGGCAAGCCTCTTAATGAGAAGGCCGAGGTAAACATTCCTTTGTCATCCGTCTTGGAAGCTAATTCTAAGTTTGATAATACTCTTTTCGGGTATTTTATTGGCAAGAGGGTTGCATTTCCCGTAGTTGATAACTACGTGAAGAACGCATGGAAGAAGTTTGGTGTAGTACGTTCTATGATGAATTCTAAAGGTTTATTTTTCTTCAAATTTGCCACTATTGAGGGATTAAATGGAGTGTTAGAGAATGGACCTTGGTTTATTCGATCCGTTCCTATTATTTTGAAGAAGTGGACCCCGGTGACGAGTTTTATTAAAGAGGATTTAGGTTCGATCCCTGCGGGTGAAACTACATGATATTCCTATTCTCGCTTTTCTTGAAGATGGATTGAGTGCCATGGCTACCAAACTCGGTACCCTATTATGCTTGATGCATACACGAGCTCTATGTGTTTGCGGTCATGGGGCGTTTGATTATGCTCGAGCTTTGATTGACATCAAGGCGGATCGGGAGCTTAAGAGGACAATGGTTATTGCTGTGCCAAGTTGGGATGGTGAAGGGGAGGTATTGCATACTGTCAGAGTGGAATATGAGTGGAAACCACCTCGTTGTGGTGTTTGTATGGTTTTTGGCCATGATGAGACCCAATGTCCCAAACGTGTGTCTGCTGATCTTAAACATCAAGCACAAAAGAATGATGGGTTCCAAATGCCTCAAAGGAAGGCGTTTCGTGGTATTGAGGTTGGAAAAGGGGCTAAATTTAACCCTTCTAAAAATAAGAAGCAGGTGTATCAGCCTGTGTCGAAGAAGTCGGATGCTACAAAGAAGAAGATTACTGAAGTGGCTAGTACAAGTGGGACGAATATTGCTACATCAAATCCGTTTGATGCTCTTAATATGGTTGATACTGATGAGGCTGATATTCCTAGTGTTATTGTTGACTTGACCAAAGATGGTAGCTCGCTAAGGGTGGAAATGGTAGCACTAGTTACTCCTATTGTTGGAAAAATTGAGGAGCTTGAAAAGCTAATTATTGAGGGAAAGTTACTCTTGTGGATGATGATGGTAAACCACTTAAAAAGGTTGATTTGAAAGAAAAGGCGCATGATACAGCTACTAAGCCTTGTTCTTCTTCCTCTCCGTATTCTATGGTGGGTAACCCATTCTCTAAAGTGGGGGATGTGATTGTTTTTGACAGTGATGATGAGGAGGTGCTTGAGCTGGATAATCCTATGGCTAAATTTCTCGCATCAAATGGCGGCGGTCATGAGCTTGAAGATTATTATGATGATTATTCGGATCAGGTCTATGATTTACCAGGGCAATTGGATGCTTTTTCTGACATGTATGATATCAAGCTCCAAGGTCGTGGTAGTAAGCAATCTAGACGTTAGGTTATGCTTGGTTTTGTGTCAAATGTAATCTAGTGAGTAGTGGTTGTTTCTTGTTTTAAGGATAGGAAGTGTCTTGTTATGTTAGCTTTACCGCCTATATATGAGTAATATATTTAGGTGAGATATGAGACTTCACTCATATCCTTTGTACTTAAATGTTTTTGGAGTAATATATTTACCGGGAAACCCTTTACCAAAAAAGAATAGGAAGACTCAATCCACGTGTGTCATTTGTAATGGTACAAAGAAATTGTTGGTAACAAAAAAAACATGCATATCGTAAGAAAGTTGCAGTACTTAATTATAATTTAATGAATGCATTACGTGTCGTGCTACACTTCATCCATATATAGGTTGTTGGCTTGTCACTAGCCTACATTAAGAAAGGTTGAAAGACGTGCGTAACTTTTGATTTACTCTAAGATGATTGATTACCTTTTCATGCATTCTGCTCTCTCTCTATATAAACTTGTCACTAAATGAGTTCCCTTCATTCAATTCATCTATATATCTTAAGTAATTGTGATGATGCATTCGATGGTGTCCACCTCATGCAAGATTTCAATCGCACACAAGTCATGTTTATTGTCACGTAACTTGTTTAGTTCATCACCTGTTACAACAAGAATTATCACTAATGGGGTTGCACGGCGATAGGAAGTCTTCTAATAACATGGGATCCGCTATTCGCACCTTTATGGTCCTTTATATAAGCTTTTTATTCAGTTCTAGTTGATTATTTTGATTAAGTTATAGACAATATTAATTTCCAATTTTTTAATTATGTTAGTAGGAGTTGATTATAAGCTTTCATGGAATTATATTATCCTAACTATTGGACTTTGTTGAATTTATTTTAGTCAAGGAAATGCAAATGGAAGAAGGTGAAGCGATTTCCACCACAGAACCAAGAGTCACAACCAGGGAAAGAATATCTCATGAACCTCGACCTCTATTCGCTAACCCTCATTACAAGCCCTCTAATAAACTCAAGGTACATTTCATGTTGATTAGTTGTTAAATAAAACATTATTTGCTATATTTGTTGTCAAACAACCATTGTAGTTGTTAATAAAGGGTTGCAAATCCAGTCTGCCCATAAGAGCTGAAAGTGTTATAGACCAGTGAGTAATCCAAGTAACTGAAAGTGTTTAGCTTTTTGGCACAGGAAAGGTGGCGTTAGTAGCAGGAGGAGATTCAGGTATCGGAAGGTCAGTTTGTTACCACTATGCTAAAGAGGGTGCGACTATAGCATTTACTTATGTGAAGGCGATGAGGACATAGATGCAAAAGACACACTGGATATTATAAATGAGTCAAAATGGAAGGCTCGGTTGATCCTATTGCCATACCTACAGATCTTAGGTATGATAAAAATTGCAAGAATGTTGTTGACGAGGTCATTGCTAAATATGGAGGCATTGATGTCCTAGTGAACCTTCCAGCCGTGCAATACTATACGTATTCAGTATTCGTTGGAAGAGATCACAGAGGAGAGGCTTGAAAGGTGTTTCGGACCAATATTTTCTCATATTTCTTCTTGACAAAGTATGTATCGTTTCTCAACATGTTAATGATATCTTTTCTAGGATGCATTATAATCTTATAAGTATTTGAAATACTGAATAATTCATAAGTCATTTTTATACATTGATGTTACCATTTTAACACAGGCTTTTAAATTCTTATAACTAGACATAGGGCGATCACTTAGATAGGAACCAGTTAAAAGCTGTTATTTATCTCCAGCCTTTTCTTTAAAAAATATATATATGTAGATGGGTTGTAACGACTTATTTTTTATGTAGGCATGCTTTGATGCACATGAAAGAAGAAAGCAGCATCATAAACACAACATCAGTGTTAGCATACAATCCTGACCCACCAAGTTGGCTTGACTACATTTCAACAAAGGGGGCCATCGTATCCTTCACAAGGGGTCTAGCATTGCATTTGGCCGAAAAGAAGATTCGTGTAAATGGTGTGGCCCCTGGTCCTATTTGGACACCACTGCAAGCTTCAGCACTCAATGACGAGGACATAGCAAGGTTTGGGTCAACGGTGCCCATGAATCGGGCAGGTCAACCTTACGAGGTTGCTCCATCATACGTGTTCCTTGCATCTCAGGACTCTTCCTATATGACTGGCCAAGTTCTTCATCCTAATGGTAAACACTTACATGTTACTGCTTATGATAACACACGCATTAGTGCCACTAGTACAACACTAAATATGTCATGTGCACACAAATATTTATACAGTTTTCTTTTATCCAGTTGGTCACCCTTGTTACTGCATAAAAGATATTTGCATTATAACTTGGAAGTACGATAAAATATCATTCGTGACAACCTTTTTTACAACCATTGTAAGAGAAAAAAATGGTTAAATAATTTATACTTTTCCATGCTTTTAACTTAAACACATTTACATGTTTTTGAATATGAACAACGTACTTAGCAAAAGTTTATGTATTTTCCTAAGCCACTTTAAAAGTTTTCACGAATCACATATTTGTTGCTGTTAGTTTTTCTATAATAAACTTGGAGGTTCTGAAGTTAGTGACGTTGCAATCTCTTTTTGCAGGCGGGGTGATGGTCAATGGTTAGTCCTTTAGAACTAGAGTGAATTTATGATAAATATTGTTAATATGTAACTTGATTGTCAAGGCATCGAACATGAAGTTCTTGAGACTATTAGAGAACTGTTGTAATAAATTACTGATGATCGATTGCATTACTTGCTTCTGGTCGATCTTATTATAATTATGAATGCATCCATAACTTTGTTGGGTATAATCTTGATGGGCCAAGTATGTGGGTCAATAGATCGGTATTTGGGCTGTTGGTATGTGAATAAAAGATGTGAGTTTACCAGTTCCTTGGTATGACTGAGTATTGTGGGAGACCAAGTAATTAATTCTCCACATGATGTTGGCTCCAATTTAGTAGGAATAAGTGGTGCACGTTTCTTTGTAAAGTATTCTAGTATTTTAGTATAAATAGAATAGGGTATCTCTTGTAAAGTTGTATCAGTTTTCCTTATTTAATATACAAACCATTGAAAACCAGTCTTGCTGTTTGTGGGTGTGAGTTCGAGTTCGAGGAGGGATTGATAACCTTCAATTGGTATAAGAGCTTAGGGCTCATGCCTGGTGTCTAGCAAGAAGAAAGGGCCCATTGGAGCCCATACAATCAGGCAGCGATGCAAGAGCAGCAAGGAAGAACCTGCAAGTGTAAAAGCAAGACCAGCAAGAGAAAAATCAGAAGCAGCAAGTGAAAATCATGAAGCAGCAAGAAAAATAAAGGAGAAGCACCAAGTAAAAGATAAAGCATAAAGCAGCAAGGGAACCAGAAGCACAAAGTGTAAAAGCATGAGCTGCAAGAAAGCAAGACCCACAAAAAAAATTAAAAATAAAATAGCAAGAAATCGCAATAAGAAGAACGAGAAGAAGAAAGAAAAGTAACAGCAAGTTATCGCAAGTTAGTAAGCAAGAAATCACAGCAAGTTAGCAACCAAGAAACAAAACGCAAATAGCAAGAATCACAAGCAAAAAAAGCAGTAGCAAGAGAAGAAAGATTGATCGTGGCAGGAAAGTGAGTTCCGCCATGAGACTGAGAAGACCGAGGAGCCGCAAAAGAGGGCGAGCAAGTAGCATGTGACCAAGACCTTGTTCGTGAGTATGATCGCAGGAGCCGAGACCGTGATATGCATCAAGATTACGGGGTGAATGTTGGGTATAATCTTGATGGGCCAATTATGTGGGTCAATGGATCTGTATTTGGATTCTTGTTATGTGAATAAAATGTGTGGGTTTACGAGTTCCTTGGTAATGACCGAGTATTGTGGAAGACCAAGTAATTCTCCACATGAAGTTGGCTCCTATTTAGTAGGAATAAGTGGTGCACGTTTCTTTGTTAAGTATTCTAGTATTTTAGTATAAATAGAGTAGGGTATCTCTATTGTAAAGTTGTATTAGTTTTCCTTTATTTAATATACAAACCATTGAAAACCAGTCTTGCTGTTTTGATTGGTGCTTGTGGGTGTGAGTTCGGGTTCGAGGGAGGGACCGATAACCTTCAAACTTTTTAGCACTTGATGAATTTTTTTCTCAGTTTTTCTTCCAAAAATAATTGCTTTTATTGATTTGGAGATGGGAGTCCATTTAGATTACAAGCAACCACGTTATATTTAACATCGTGTTGATCGATACACTGACGCTATTCACATAAATACATACTCTGAATTGGATATATAGATTGATTTTATAGTCATTGCAACACAAAAGGTACAACAATATGTCATTTGCATACACATATTATATACACTATCAAAAGAAGTGTGGACGTACTATTTTGTAAAGACCAAGGAGACAGTAGTCGGTAGATGCGGACGCATGATGTAATAAGAGTGAAGATTAACCCTAACCTAATTACTTTTAGAAAAAGATTTATACTAGTTATCTATAATTATGATCTGGTAGATACTTTTCAGGCAGTCCTCCTGTTTAATTTGTAGAGTTGGCTTGACAGATTAAACCACATAATATTAGTGCTATTTTTGTAAGAATATATTTGAGATATCTTATATTTGACTATCATGGTGTAGATTTCGTGTTAGAAGTTTCAAATCCACACTATACGTTAACACTTATATTCTTGTCGCAACTTTCCCGTCAATAAATAGATTAAATTGAGACGTTTACAGATAACTTGACTATTTATTTTTTTTGCAGAACTCAACTATGTAATTTGAAGTGGCAACTTGGAACATTTTGTCACAATATTTGCTAGTTTATGTCATTTTCACTTTGTAGACAAATTAAAGAAAACTGGTTTTAGATAAGCCTAGTTTTGTGGGTAATACTGGAATGAGATTTTTAGTCTAAATTTGGAAAACCTATCATGTCACCAACAGTGAAGATTTGACCGAGCAATGAGAAATAACTTGGACTTGATACATTAAAAGTCTTGACAACAACTCTATATATCCTTCTAATTTGAGTAGTTTCGTGTTGATTCAACACCTCCAAACTTCATGTTGGAGAAATTTTCACATTAGATCCTCACTTTAAATCTGTCTTTCTATCGAGATCCTACAAAGTCATAAATTAAAACTTCTTATACACATCTACAAGCTCGCATGTTTACAAATCAATTCAACTATTGATCTCATGTCTTTATACAAAACACCCACTCCCATAAGACGATTCTTGTATTAATTTTCCTTTAGACTTGAAGAAATTTGAAAGCATCTGAAAATACGATTGATGTTAATATTGAAATGACATTTTAGTAGACATTATGGCTTCTTTAGAAATATTGAAATGACATGGTTTTCACAACAAACGTCCAAGGAAGGAGCTAATCTTCAAAGAAATCAAATTCGAATCCTTTTTGTGGATTTCTACCGGGGCTAAGAAGAAGTCCAAAATTTGTTAAAGGTGCTTAGCAGCCCTCTAGTAACGCTCTATCAAACAATGTACATTTTAATTCTTAGCTTCTTACTAGTGTCCAACACACTAAAAAAAAATCCATTTAAGTAGAGTAGGTCAGAGATTGAACCATAAAATATTGGTGCATTTAATTTTTGTTGAAATATGTTTCATGCATGTAACTTATCCTTGACTATAAGAGCAAGTTCAATCATAACGCCATAACGGCGTTAAATCGAAAAACACGGCGTTCGCCCATTATCATTATTGGAAGCGCGTTTGTCCCTGCCCGTTATCTCCATAACGGCCGCTTTTTTTTTTTTTTTTTTTTTTTTTTTTATGCCCTAAATGAGGGTTGTTTTGTAAATTGTTGGGAATGTTATTGATGTTATTGTTGTGGGTGTTTTTGGGGATGTTAAGGTGAAATGTTAAAGGCGATGTAAGCGACGTGGACGGTGTTATTGATGTTATGGTGTTATTGTTGGGAATGTTCTAATGGTGTAGATTTCGTGTTAGAAGTATCTACTTATATTCACGCCACAAAACATTATCAAACAACTTTATTAGTTTCTCAGACGTTGACAAGAACTCGATCAATTTTTGATTTTCCACATATTAGACGTTATCAATTTTCAAACATATTTTAGCTACGTTCTATTCACGATCTTGACGGATTATAAAAACTTGTTTTGAAGGAAACACCGGATTGAGATTTTTAGGCAAAATGGAAGACTCACTATGCACGGTGTTACTTGTAATCTTAGAAATATATATATTTAATAATTACATCAAAGACATTTGTTTAAATGATCTAGTGGTTGTTCAAGCGGTTGCTTGAAGTTAATGTGGCATTTCAGCCATATTTCATTGTACTTTAAACGGTTTTTTAGTTAATATATTTTACCAAGTGGAAGTTCTCTTTTACCTAAAAAAGAAGGTTGCTATGCCTCTCAAAAAGAAAGTTGCAATACTTGATTATTAATAAATGAAGCATTACTTATCTTGCTACAACAAAAACAATACCCAATCCTGTCACAGTAGAGTATGAGTAAGTTAGTATATAAACAGTCATGCCGCACTATCTTGAGACTGCTTCTAGATACATTACGTGTGTCTTGCTACACTTCTTTTATAGGTTGTTGGCTTATCTTGCTACATTTAGCAAGGTTGAAAGTGTTAGTCGACATATATTTAGTTTGGGATTAGTTAGAAGTCCTAATCCCAACTAAATATATGTCGACTAATGTAAAAATGTACGTAACATTTATTTGACTTAATCCCTAAAGGCGATTACCTCTCGGGCGACTTTATTTTAACCGAACTCGCTATCATGATTGATGTTGGATAGTATCTTGTGCTTATAATCATGCCTTAGTTCTACTAAGGTTATCGTGATCAAGATTGACGTGGATCTTCTTGCTTTCTGGTGTTTCGTTGTCTTAGGGTTTCGGTTATTATTTTTTCCGGTTTTCGTTTTAGGGTTGTTTTACTTTCTTGTTTGTTGTTATGGACAAGGTTGATGAATTAAACGATGATGTGAATGAGCCTCTTGTTAGTCTGGTGAGTCGATTCTTCAATCGACAATGAACCTAATAGTAGGAATGATGAGTTTCTTGGTATTGCTTCGGTTCTCGTTCGATGGACAAGTGGAGCCGGTTTCACTTGGTTCAAGCCCTAGTCATGACGCACCTAGTCATGACACGCTGAGGGTCATGATACTTTATTGAAAATTCGTGCTATTGAAAAACAAATCTTTGAGGAAAACTTGTTCTTGTGGGTGACGATGGGCAACCATTAAAACCAGCCGTGACGATGGATGCTACTACTTCCGGGGCTAATCCATTTGAGCATCTTAAGGTGCCGCGATCGCAGAAGGAGTTTGAGGAGATGCTATCGCTATTGGTTATTATTCAAAACCTCCTCAAGATACGAGTGGTCCTATGGCTTCTAATGTTAATGGCCATAATAATACTAATGATAAGGTTGATACGAATGCACATGGGGTGTTGGTATTGAGAAGGTTGGTGTTTTGAAACAACCTTCTTCATCGTATCTTGGTGTTACTTCTAATGAACCAAAGAAACACACGTCAAACTTTCGTGAGGTTGGAGTGTAGTAAGAACGCTAATGGTGTGGATCTTTCGTCCCGATGAAAGTGGTTGAAGAGGTGAACACTAGGTTTGAGAATACTTTGTATGGGTATTTCCTTGGTCAACGCCTTGCTTTTCCTGTTGTTGATTACTTTGTACGCAATGCGTGGGCTAAGTTTGGTATACAAAAGGTAATGATGAATGCAAAGGGGTTCTTCTTCTTTAAGTTCAATTCGAAGAAAGGTGTTGATGATGTGCTTGAAAACGGTCCTTGGTTGATTAGAAATGTTCCTATTATTCTTAAACCATGGACATTGAACACCAACTTACTTAAAGAGGATTTGACCAACATCCCGGTGTGGGTTAAATTCCATGATGTTCCTCTTGCTATGTTTTCTGATGATGGCCTTAGTCTCCTTGCCACATTGATAGGCACGCCTAAAAGGTTAGATGCTTTTACTAGCCAAATGTGCAAGGACTCGTGGGGCCGTAGTAGTTTTGCTAGATGCATGATTGAAGTTAAGTCGGATGAGGTGCTTAGGGACGACCTTACTGTTGAGATACCGTTACTTGATGGGTCGGGTTCGACTATTGAGAAGATACGGGTTGAATACGAGTGGAAACCACCTCATTGTGATAAATGTAAGATTTTGGTCATACTCTTATTGAATGTCCTAAAGTTGTTGAACCTCCGCTCACCTACTAAGCGTGTTAATGATGGTTTCAAGACGGTCATTAATAAGAAGAAGGAAAGCAAGGTGGTTCTACTATTCCGGTCAAGGAGGTTTACTAAACTGTTGTGGGTAAGCAGTTTCAATATCAACCCAAAAGACTCCTCCTGAACCTAAGAAAGTGGAAGTCACTAAGAAGAATGCTTCTGATGTGGCTAGTTCGAGTGGAACTAAGATCTCTACATCTAATCAGTTTGATGCTCTTAATATGGAATATACGGATGCTTTTGGTACTCCTTCTAATGACACCAACAAGGATGTGGATTATGGTCGTACAATGGAAGTTAATGAAGATAAGTCTACTAAGACAGGTACTGCATCACAAGAACCCCTTGTGAGTGATTTGAAAGAGATGGAGTCGGGTGTGGCTCCTAAAACTAGTGATTCTTGTATTCCGCCCGCCTCTTCTACTAAGAGAGTTAACCCTTTTTCTAAAGTGGGAGATATCGTGGTGTCTGATTCTGAAGATGAGGTGGTTGCTAACCCATTTGATGAGTCTGCTAATCTATTCGGTGGTGGCCAAGAGTTTGAAGATGAGTATGATGACTATGACTACGATGACTATGCGAAGCGTGTTTCGATCTTCCGGGAATTTGGATGCCTTTAATGCCATGTATGGCACCAAGCTTCAAGGACCTAGGAAGTAATTTTTTTCGTTATGTCCTATGTTATCATTTGAGTAGTGGTTTGTTTTCTTGTTTAGAAAATAGGTAGTATCTTGTTATGTAAGCTTTATGCCTATGTAACGGGTTGAGATATGAGATTTCACTCATATCCATTGTACTTAAACGTTTTTGGTTAATATATTTACCGAGTGCAGGATTACTCCCTTTACCAAAAAAAAAAAAGGACTATGGTGAATGTATATTAGTCGAAGGAGATGTTGATGGAGGAAGACGAACGACGATTTCCACCACAGAACCAAGAGTCGCAACCAGGAAAAGAATATCTCATGAACCCTCGACCTCTATTTGCCAACCCTCATTACAAGCCCTCTAACAAACTCAAGGTATACTTAATCGATAAATTAAAAAAAAAAAAATAATGCTGATTGGCTCTGTCTTTTGTTAAACAACCATTGCAGTTAGTTGTTAAGTTGACGAGTAAAGAAGATCGAATTTAACTAGTAGTATGTTTACTAAAAGTAAACAGAAGACTTTTACTGACAAGTTAGTTTCTTAATTTCTTAATTTGTAGGAGTACAACAATAGATTAATACCTTTATCACTTTATTCCAAATGAGTCAGTAGAAGTAACAAATAGACTACTCGTATTTTATAAAGGTGTCACTAATATACAGTCAGTAAGAAACATTCTAATTTAGTGTCTATCAATTTTTATTCGAAAGCCAATCTAATTGATAACTAGTAAGAAGCTAAAAGTTAGAGCACATAGGGGGTTAGAAGCTGCTTCTACAAGCTGAAAAAGAGTTGCAAATCCAGTCTAACCATAAGGGCAAAAAGAATTTTACACCTGTGAGCAAGTCAAATAAAAGAAATTAAAGCGTTTATTTTCCTTGGCACAGGGAAAGGTGGCATTAGTAGCAGGTGGAGATTCAGGTATTGGAAGGTCAGTTTGTTACCACTTTGCTAAGGAGGGTTCGACTATAGCCTTCACTTATGTCAAGGGCGACGAGGACATAGATGCAAAAGACACATTGGATATCATAAATGACTCAAAAATGGAAGGCTCGGGTGATCCTATTGCCATACCTACAGATCTTAGGTATGACAAAAATTGTAAGGATGTTGTGGATGAGGTCATTGAAAAATATGGGCGGATGGATATCTTAGTGAACCTTCCAGCCGTGCAGTACTATACAAATTCATATTCGTTAGAAGAGATCACAGAGGAGAGACTCAAAAGGTGTTTCGGACCAATATTTTCTTATTTCTTCTTGTCAAACTAGGTATCATTACTTAACATATGATTAATCTATTTGTTGGATAATTAATAACATGTTTAAAACTATTATCTATCTCCAATTAGTTTATTTTCCTACTTTTTTGAACAATGTGATGGGTTATAGTGACTTTCTGTTTTTATGCAGGCATTCTTTGACGCACATGAAAGAAGGAAGCACCATCATAAACACCTCGTCAGTGTTTGCATACATCGCAAATGCACCAAAATGGCTTGACTACATTTCAACAAAGGGAGCCATCGTATCCTTCACAAGGGGCCTAGCATTGCATCTGGTCGACAAGAAGATTCGTGTGAATGGTGTGGCCCTGGCCCTATATGGACACCACTACATGCTGCAGCACTCAATGACATGGATATAGCAACATTTGGGGAACGGTTACCGATGGATAGGGACGGTCAACCTTTGAGATTGCTCCATCGCACGTGTTCCTAGCATCCGAGGACTCTTCCTATTTTACAGGCCAATTTCTTCATCCTAATGGTATGATTCAATCTTCACATACAAGCAATTGTACTTAAACACATACATGCAATTTCTTTTTATTAGAACATAGAAAGCTGCATTTCTTCCTTCTCCATTATGTTTATGATTGTTCGAAGATCGTGATGTTGGAATATTTTTTACAGGTGGGACAATCATCAATGCATAGTCCTTTTAAGGACATTGAGCTTGATCACATACGAAAATAGAGTGATGAAGTTTATGGTATTCAAAATGAATTGATGTTATGATCTATAAATCTTATTATATTAACGAGAAGTTAAAAAAAAATAAAAAATAAAAAATTCTTGAGAGCTTAATAGAACTGATATAAAGATATTATTTACTCCTATTCGAAACATAGTTCCGAGTGACCATCATTTTATTAACGCTTGCAAGATTTTATGGCTTAGTCTCAGGGCCGTCTTTACGTGAGTGCAGGCGGTGCGATGTAAAGGGTAAGCGAAGGCCCCGAAAAACTTCATGCACTTTTATTATACATACACAATACGAGGCTCGAGCTAATTACTTAGTTCATGCACTACTACTGATACATATGCATTTTGTATGTGTCTTCAAGAGTCTCTTTGTGGTAGTAGCACGCGTCATCAAAATCAACGAAACGGCCCTCGCTAAGTATATAGTTATATTGATTTGTATTTCACAAATCAATTGAGATTACAAACAAGTAACATAATAAGGGAATTGCATATATATAGTTCCAAAGCTCTATAATTACATATATAAACCAAATTAGTAATTACACATATATGATTCTAAAGCTACATAAATATCATATATATCAAAATAATTAGTTTTATATAACTATAAAACTACATAATAACCCATACATTGACCATTATACCCTTACCTTTTTTTTATCTTCTTTGCTACATATCTAACCGACTAACCCCACACACAACCCATAACATTATTAGTCAATTACCAGTATCAATTTTAAACAATGCAATGACGATTATCAATTTCAAGTATTTGTAATAGGATTGATGGCTGTAATATAATTTATTTATGTTAATATTCAATATATACATAACTTGTAGAAAAACCCAACTCGATATGTAAGGATCAATGTTGTGTTTGATTGGAGTCAGGGAAATTATTATTATTTTTTAATGATAAATGGAATGAGTTTACTACAACAACATTGAAATTTTCTAATTTATAATTGTTAGTTTAAAAAAAATTAGTGACAACTGAAATGGTACTTGGGTTACTCAGTTGGAAAAATATAGCATATGCAAAGTTGAGAATGAAACCATTGTCGTATGATTGCAAATGAATATTAAAAAAGGTAAATGTGTAGTGGGTTGTGTGCGAGAGTTAAGTGTAGCAAAGAAGATGAAGAAGAACAAAGGTATAATAGTCCATGTATTGTTAATAATATAATATTTTGTAATAAATATATAAAATTAATTATTTGGATATATCTGACATTTATGTTGTTTAAAAAAGATATATATGCAATTATTAGTTTAAGTCGGATATATATGTAATTATGAGACTTTGGAAGGACATATATGCAATTTCCCCAAGATAATATTAGCATAATAAAATTTCCCCTTTCAGTTTTAACTTAAATAATGGCCAGTTTATCAAATTATTTTTCATATCAATCCAAACTAAATAACTGAACTTCAACCTGTCCACTAAATGTGGATAAAAGGCTATAACATTTAATAGTTTTGGCATATATTGACCCAAATTCTAAAAATATTGCCACCTTATTGTATTTATTATGGATTCTTTTGGTGTGTTGATACCTCTTAAATGGATCCAATATATTTTAAAGAATATTATAATGGGCTATAGTTTACTATATAGCTTGTTGGGTAGCCAAAATTCCCAAAACATGTCGTTTTTGCAAACTTGGTGTGTGTGTTTTTTTACGCATAGCTGGTTCCATAAAACGCAATAATAAAATTCCAAATAGACATTACTTTGTTTAGTAGATGCCTATATGAAGAAAACACTATGTCATTGTTAGTGAGAGCCTTATTCCTCCAATGAGCATTCGGTGTGAAAAGGCCATAGGCTTAGGTCCCGTTGTCGGTAGATGATACTTAGAGTTGGTAATATAGCGCTTTATTCCCTGCTTAGCAACACTCGGCTCACCTCCTCCATAGTACTCGGTTCATATATGTCAGCTAAATTCCTTGGCCTGAACATCCTAACAGCCAACTCAATGTCAGGTTGTAATCCAGCTACGAAGAGACTCATACTTTGTTCTTATCCCATGCGTGTCCTACACAACATTCTGTTAAAAGCATTAATGTAGTGCTCGATTGAGTATGTGAGCCTTAGCTTCTTAAGCTCTCCCAGAGGATCTTCATACTGTTGACCAAACCTCTTCAGTATAGCTTCCTTATACACATGCCATGCTACAACGTCTCCCACAATATACACATAATTCTTGTGCCACATTAGAGCCATATCCTGAAGATGTATTGAAATTAGGTTCACTTTAGCATTGTCAGGGATGTTTTCAACTTTGAAGAACTCTGCTATACTGCATTTGGTGATAGCCTGAATTCACTTGTCCAAAAGCTCTATTCTCAGCAGCATTACTTGATTCAGGTCTCTGACTCAATAACTCTTGCCTCAGTCTATTAACAGCCTCATTCACCATCTGATTGACTAAAGCATCGACGCTCGAGTAGCCGCTTCATCAAGAACGGCCGTTGACCGAGTGTTAATTGTCATCTTATTTTCTTCAACAGAAATAACAGAACTTTCAAATCTGGATTGTATGCTACTTATTGATTTTTGTGTTTTGCTATCAACTGTTACTTGTGTAACATGTCTTGAGTGGGTTTCCAGGATAGAATTGATCAGAAAACAATCATGACAAACATAATCAAGAATCAATAAAAGAAACAACAAAGAAGATTTGGTGAACCCATAAAATCTTATATATTATAAACGAATGGGTTGGTTTTCTGTTACAGAACATGATAACTATATATACATCATGAAAGGCTGTGTACATGTCGTTTCATATAAAGTAAACGTTGTATTGTTTCAAACCTAATAACCGCTTTTCCTTAATGGGTTCCTCAGAGGCCCAAGTTAGAAATCTTGTAGGTTTTTTACTTTTGGCATCCAAGACATTAAGTTGTTCCAACAGTTCCTCCCTAATGTCGAGATGCCAAACCTTCTTCTTCAGAATCGTTTGATGCCCTTTTGAATCTTGCTTTTAATCTTGATGTCTTCAAACATTTGGTGCGTCACTTGATCTTTCTGATCTTCATGGAAGTTTCTTTTGCCTTTTGAAACAAGTCCATCTGTTTCAATTTGTGACTTCAAGGCAAGTAAATTTCTTGGCTTTCTTCCTACATCGTCTTTGTGTGCTATACTAGCACTTGAGTACATCTTGATCTTGGTTAAATCCATAACCCTTGTAACAAAACGTAAACTGTGTTTTTATTTCCAAAACGCAATTTATCCTGGTTTTGTTCCTTCATGATTGGCATCCATGGTTGCGTTCCTTTTAAAGAGAACGCATATGTTGATTCCTGATTGGTGATTGATCATGACTTGTTGTGTTGCTTGATCCCCTTCGGCTCTGATACCAATGTTTAACAGGTCTTGAGTGGGTTTCCAGGATAGAATTGATCAGACAACAATCATGACAAACATTATCAAGAATCAACACAAGAAACAATAAAGAAGATTGGGTAAACCCATAAAATCTGATATATTATAAACGAATGGGTTGGTTTTCTGTTACAGAACATGATAACTATATATACATCATGAAAGGATGTGTACATATCGTTTCATATAAAGTAAACGTTGTATTGTTTCTGAAACCTAATAACCGTTTCCCTTAATGGGTTCCTGTATGCCCAAGTTAGAAATCTTGCAGGCATTTTTACTTTTGGCATCCAAGACATTAAGTTGTTCCAACATTACTCCTTCTGTTAATACAAATAATGTCTAAAAATGTTATATATATATATTTTGACATTTCTACGTTTTGATAATAACAAAATGTAAAAACATGTTACGTCAAAATTAATGTAAACAAGTTTTTAGTCGTAATATTTCATTTTGACGTAAATGTAAGAACAAAAATTTACAATTTAACAAATGATCAAAGAAACAGTTTTTTTTGTTCAAAACTTCACATTTTATAATGTGACAGAATATTTTTTTCAAAAATAGATTTTCCAAATTATTATTGTTGAAATCACTCCTAAACTATATTTCAAGTGTTTGTAATCAATATGTAATAGGTTGCTTAATTAGGCTTTTATGTTTAGTATTAATGGCAAGGCTTATGTAGAAAGCCCATAAGCCTTGGCCCTAGTCCCTTCCCAATAAGGAAGGAAAGGGATCTTTCTTTCATTCCGTGTGTGTATTGTGTAGTGTTGATCATCTTATCCTAGTCCTTCTCCTATAAATAGTCTTGTAAACACTTCATTTGAAGGTTGGTTGTTCACTTCACAATATATCCTACGCCTATCTTTCTTTCATTCATAGTTTAAGTTTTAGTGTAGAATTGTTTTGAGCTTGGTTTTATTCGTATTTACTTCTACGCGTAAGGTTGAATTTGGTTTTGGATCATCAAGTTTCACACTTTTGTGTTATTTTGGTGATATTGAAGCTCGTTCATCATTAAAATCAGGTTTCTAAACACTTTTGGGCATAAAAATCAGTTTAGGTGATAGTTTGTACTTTATACTCGTAATAAAACCCTAGTTTTACTCGTAAGCTCCAAGTCTACGCCTAAGTATTTGTTACGCGTAAGCGTTCCATCATTTGATCTTCAGAGCTCTTGGTTTATTCAGTGATTTCTTGCTTGGATAAGCCTGAAAACACTTCGACTTTGGATATCTTTTACACTGGTATAAGTGTAAAGGATTTTTGGGCAAAACCCTAGTTTTACGCCTAAGCTAAACTCTTACGCGTAGAATCCTCCTTGCCTAAGCATTTCTTACGCCTAAGCTTGTCTTACGCCTAAGCAAATATT
This sequence comes from Chrysanthemum lavandulifolium, assembly GCA_022545495.1. Classification (NCBI taxonomy): domain Eukaryota; kingdom Viridiplantae; phylum Streptophyta; class Magnoliopsida; order Asterales; family Asteraceae; genus Chrysanthemum; species Chrysanthemum lavandulifolium. The sequence continues at coordinate 41,618,278 of CM040238.1, read as the reverse complement.
ACGCATAAGGATTCTACTACTAAGCCTTTGGTTTACGCCTAAGCTAAGTTTTCCTCAAGTCTACGCGTAAGATATTCCTACGCGTAAGTTCTCTTCACGCGTAAGTTGGGTATTACGCATAAGGTAATTTCTACGCATAAGTCGCTTCTACGCTTAAGGTTACTTCATCAACAAACTCTAAGTTTCATTCGACTACAAAGATCCATCATCAACACAAGTTTCAAGATGTCTCAACCACCATACTCTAGCTACTTTCCTCATGAGTATCCTCAACAACAACAACAACAATTTTATCAACAATATCCTCCACCATCTCCACAAAAATTTGCAACAATTTCAACAACAATTTCAACACTTTCCTCAAGGAGCAAATCCTCTTCCACCACAAATGGTTCCACCAAACCCTCGTCAACAAGTACAACATTATACATACTTTCAAAATCAAGTATCCCACCAAGTATGCTATGAATGTTACAACACCAAAGGAACCCTCTTGGTTTGCAAAGATGTGTGAAGCTTATCCATTCATGATGAAGTGGATCCTTGATGGACCTCCAATGCTCACTCCCGGAAACTACGATCAATGGGTGATAAGGTTCTTTAGGTTTTGTGATCTAAAAAGCCACATGGTAAGTTCTTGAAGAAGGTCATCCTTGAAGGTCCTTTTCGATGCCTACTATCACTGCATGCGGAGATTTGAATGCTAATCCACCAAGAGATGATGTTACCAACGTTGTCGGTCTTGATCAACTTACTACCGACCAACTTCTTCACTTAGAAGTCGATGAAATTGCAATGCAATATATCCTTTTAGGATTACCTAATCCGATTCTCCGTAGTGTTGATGCTCAAAAGATCGCTAAAGCAATGTGGGAGCACATTCATCTTTTAATGGAAGGCACATAACTCAATCAAGAAGATTTGAATCCAAAATCGCTTAGCATATGAACACTTCATGATTGAACCGGGGAGACATTAGAGTCATATCATCATCGGTTCTCAGACATCATCAATGACTTGGATAAACATAATATCATTATGCCACGGATTGCAATCAACACAAAGTTCCTGAGTTGTCTTGGTCCTGATTGGGAGAAGTATGTTATATTCATCCATCAAGCGAAGAATATTCATCAAGCTACATACGGATTGTTGCATGACTATTTGAAGCACCACCAAAAGGAAGTTGACAAAGAAAGAATCATCCGTGGGGTCCCTGCTTCGCCATCACTCCCGGATAATCAAACTCTTGCTTTGTGGGCTCAAGCATGTTATCCTCAATTCCCGACCTTGCCAACAACCTTCACAAACCCTCCACAATCAACTGTTCAGATTACACCATATGATCCTTCACAACAACAATCACAAGAAACTCAATTGGTTCCATACAACAACAATGATCAAGCACTCTACAGTGAATCAAATGAGGATGCAGATGCCTTCGATGCAATGAATCAAGGATTTGTTATGCTTGCAAAAGCCTTCGGACGCTTTGCTAACAAATCCAACAATCGCATTCGCACCTCATCAAACACAACAAATCAAGCTGTTGTTAGCAATGGAAGGGTTGAGGTTCAGAATCGTGGAAATGGTCGACAGATGAGTAGTGGTCAAGGGTTTAATGTTAATGGAAGGAATAACATGGGTGCTCCACAACGGGTTCAAGTAGTTGATCAAGGAAATGCTCAATCGGGGTTAATGGTCTCCGATGCTATAATCTGTAATGAGAAGGGTCATCGGCTAATGCATGCCCTAAGCCGAGGACAAGAGGCAAGACTTATCACAAAGAGGCTTTACTCTTGGCCTCAAGGATGAACCTAGTGGCACTCTTACCAATAAAGAACAAAGCTTCATGGCTAATGCAGATTCGATGATGACATGGAAGACTTGCAAGCTAATGCATTGTGATGTTAATGGCAAACATGCAAGAGCTCCACATGAGTGACACAGCCCAGTGTATGACATCGACGGCTTGTCTCGTGTACCGGATCCAAACATACTCATTAATGATCGATATCTCCGCCAACATCTCGCATCCGACGAGGCTCGAGTGTTCAACATGAATCTTCTACATCTCATTCGATGATAATCAAATGGATCCCGTAGTTATATTTGATGATCAAGATGACCTTATGGTTAATATTGATAATCAAGTTGACTCGTGGTCATATTTGAGGATCTAACTAATGATCATGTTGAGATTCAAGTTGAACAAGATGAACCTTTGTCTAATCTAGATCTTGAACTCATGACCAAATTAATTCGCACCAACAAATCTCACTCGAAAAGTGCAATGACAATCAATAAGAAATTGCAAGATAAAATTGCCTTTGTTAACTAAGGATAATGAATGCTATAAGTTCCAACTCAACATTTTTCAAACTAAAGAGAAACGTGAAAAGGTTTTGAAGTCGCATTGCTAAATCTTACCAAAATGAAAAATCTTTGGAAAAACAGATATGTGATCTAGTTGCATCCAAGAATGCTTTGTTGTCTCAAATAGAACAATTGAAATATGATCATAAACAACAACTTAACGCCTCAATTGAAACTAAAAAGCCAAGTCTGAGTTATTAACTTGTCAAAAACGGTTTTGTGAGTACAAAAAGCATTCGAGGAAACAAATAGATGACTATCTTGAGGAAATTGTCGACTTACAAAACAAAATCAAAGAGTTTCAAAATGTTGTTTACAAACATGGTGAGTCAATCACAACAATTCAAAAGTTTTCTTTTAAACCAAATCCTAATGGATATGGACCAATTCTTGCTGATTACAAACCACGTTTTTCAAATAGAGCATTCAAACTAAATCCTCAAGTTTACAGTGCAGAACATAGAATTGATGACTCCATAATGACCGTTGTTGAATATAATCGTTTGGAGAAATTAGATGCAGAAGACGAGAGTCGGTCAAAATTGGAAAATGTTGTTTATTGCAAACCATTTAACTATTCAAAAGCCATAACTTCACACACAACAGATCATTCTAGCACACCTTGGGTTGTCACACCAACTCCGAGTCCTCTTCTAATGATGATTCTCGACCCAATGTTGCACAAATTAATGGTCCTTTACCTTCTTTTAGTGAAATAAAGCCATTAGCTGAACGATGTCAGGTTCTAAAATACTTTGACACTTTTATGTCTGACATCAAACTTTTGGAACATGCAATTGAAGTTAATTCTGAAATTAAAGCTGAACATATTCAATCGCCATTTGCGCGACAACAAAGAGATATTTTTCAGAAAGGACTTTTACCACATGTCCGAAATCTTAAAATGTGTGCAATATATTGGGAACGGGATCTTCAGAAGGAGATTGGTCTTATGAAAAAAGTTTTTGAACAAACAGAAACATCGATTTCAAACACTAAACGTAAAAAGAAATTGTTAAGAAATCATGTTGACCGACTCTTGGAAGATGTTATCTATGCTGATACCATAAATGTTGTGTTACTACATTCCGTTGCATATGCATTTGATTATATCGCTGTTGATTCTGTTGAAAATGTTGAGAATACCGATAATGTGTCACAAATCAAGTCTTTCAAAATTGAAAATGAGCGATTATTAAATGAGTTTTCCAATGCAAAATGTCATCTTCAACGGTGTCAAAAAGATTGTCAAAATCGTGAACTTGCTTTGCAAAACAAAATCAACCGATTATGCTCAAAATCTCTTGATCCAAAAATAGAACAACCGGATGATGAAAACGTGTCTTTAAAGTGTCAAATTTCAAAATATGAACAAGAAATTGCCAAAGTCAAAACTCGAATATGGTGTCATATTTGATTTACTCAAAAGACTCGTGCTCAAGCGTCAAAAGATGTTGATGATCATCTTGCATATACCAAAGAAGTATTACGAAATAATGGAAATACTCGCTCGAAAATCAAGATTTGTTACACACTATCCGTGACTTAAAAGCGGAGTTGGTGAAACTTAAACAAGATAGGATTCGTAACACACATGTATTTGCCCCAGGATTGCTTAAAATTGACACTAGAACGCCTAATGAAAAACCACAAGATACTAATGTGCTTCCTTCCACTGAAACAGGAATAGTTGCCTCTTTTCCTAATGTTAGCACTTCACAGCTTAAGAGCAAATCCAGGAAGAATAGGAAGTTGCAACGTAAGAGAAGAACAATAAAGACATCTGAAGTAGAAGAACCCCATAGGACTTTGAATAAAACTCAAGTTGCATCCACTTTAGACATTGCGTTAGACAAATGTAATAGCCAAAGTGATGTAACGAATGCTGAACCTTTAAGTATTTTGAATGTTTTGTTTGAAGCATCTTGTGTTGGTTGTCGTAAAAGCATGTTTTCTGGTTGTCATGACAAATGTGTTGTTAATGCTATCTTATCTCGTAAGCGAAACACTAGAAACTGGAATACCTCTAGGCCCACTAATGCTTCTAAGTCTATGCTAGGTAAACCACCTACTAATGTTTTCACACGACCATTGATGTACCCATAGCACCCACTTCACCTCCTAGGAAGAAAATATCACCTAGTGCATTCACTAAGACCAAAGCTAAGACTAGTTGGACTTAGCGAGATGGTTCTGAGAAACATACCGTGTTTTAAATGGATTTCCAAGATCATTAACATGTGTGTGTCTCATGTAACTATAACGGAACCTCTAACTCTTTGGGTTCAACCTCTACTTCTATTCCACCTGTGTCGTCGCATGTGTAATGCGGTGATCAGATCATCCTCGGATTGTTGATAGCGGATGTTCCCGGCACATGACGAGCAATCTCAAATGTTATCAAACTTTGTTTCAAAGTTCATTGGCACTGTCGTGTTCGGAATCATCACTTTGCGACTATCATGGGCTACGGAGATTACATCAATGGGAACATCGAAATTAGTAGGGTTTATTATGTGGAAGGTCTCGGTCAAAATCTCTTTTCATCGGTCAATTTTGTGATGGAGATTTGGAAGTTCTTTTCGGGAGAAAACTTGTTTCATTCGTGATCTACAAGGAAACGATCTAATGTCCGAAACCGCACATCAAGTCTTTACACAATCTCAATGCAAGACATGATTGCTTCATCTCCCATCCATCTACTTTCTAAGGCAACATCTACAAAATCTTTGCTATGGCATCATCGTCTTTCACACTTAAACTTTCAAACCATAACCAATCTTGCACGTTACAAGCTTGTTGAAGGTCTCCCAAGATTTTGGTATTCTAAAGATCATCTATGCTCAACTTGTGAACAAGGGAAAAGCACTCGTGCTCACTTTCCTTCAAAGGTGGAACACAGCCCCAAAGATGTGCTTCATCTTCTTCACATGGATTTGTGTGGCCCGATGTGAGTGTTGACGATTAATGGCAAACGCTACATCCTAGTAATTTTGATGACTACTCAAGATGGACTTGGGTTTATTTTCTTCAAGTAAAGATCAAGCTCCACAGATGATCATCACCTTTCTCACGAAAATTAAAGTTCAACTCCGAACACAATGACAAATCGTAATGTAAAAGGAACCGAATTTGTGAATCAAACTCTTCGAGAATACTATGAGAAAGTAGGAATTGAGCATCAAACATCAATTGCACGGACACCGTAACAAAATGGAGTTGTTGAAAGACGAAACCGTGACGTTAGTGGAAGCCGCAAGAACGATGTTAATAAATGCTAAACTTCAGATTACTTGTGGGTCAAGCCGTGTCAATCGCATGCTACACTCAGAACCATTCAATGATTACCAAACGCCACAACAAAACACCTTACGAGCTTATACATAACCGCAAACCAAATCTAAAACACTTTCATGTATTTGGTTCTCTTTATTACCCAAATAATGATCGTGACGACTTTGGCAAGCTCAAGGCTAAAGCTGACATTGGAGTATTTGTTGGATACTGTGAAAACTCTAAGGGATACCGGATCTGGAATCGTCGTACAAAGGAGATTATGGAAACGATTCATGCCAATTTCGATGAGCTTACCGAGATGGCTTCTAAGCAAAACACTTGGAACCCGGACATAACCGTCTAAACTTCCCCAAACCCCATCATCACCGAACCAAGCCTACAACTTACTCATCGTCAAATGGAACAATTTATTTGCTCCTATGTTTAGTGATGATATTGATCAACGTGCTCGGATGTATCAAATGTTTCATTGCTCAACCTAATAATACTCCCATCTCGATACACCGAAACAACAACAATCGTTGAAGAATCACCTCAATTGATTCTACAACAACAAACGAACAAACCGCATCCAATGACGTTGAACCAACTGATGATCTTCGAACCATGAGGTACCTACACCGCATATTATGATCCAAATGCGTTCTTCAATCCTTTTGTTAATGAAGCGCCACTTCCATGTTGCGGAATCATCCACAAGCCATTTGAATCCTCCTAATCGCACAATGTATATCAACATCAACCCTCCACATATCGTTGGACTAAAGACTATCCTCTTGTGAATATCATTGGAAACCCGAATCAACCAACAGAACTAGACAAAGCCTTTAGATCGACGGTGAACATTGCAATTATGCACTTACCGTTTGCCAATCGAACCCAAAACATTAAAGAAGCAATGACTTATGATAACTGGATTGAATCCATGCAAGAAGAACTTAATCGGTTTAAACGTCTTGAAGTATAGGAATTGGTTGAAAACCAACAGGGTCTATGTTATTGGTCTTAAATGGATTTGGAAAACAAGTTGATGTCAAGGTATGGTTATCGAAATAAGTCACGCCCGGTGGCTAAGGGTTATAGACAAGAAGAGGGATTGACTTCGAGGAATCATTCGCACCGTTGCTCGCCTTGAGGTCGTACGGATTTTTGGCATTTGCGGCTCACATGCACATCACGGTCTATCGATGGATGTCAAAACCGCTTTTCGAATGGTCAACTAAAGGAAATGGTATATGTTAGTCGGTAGGAAGGATTTGTTGATCCGAGTTCCCAAATCACGTCTTCAAATTGAAAAAGGCTCTATACGGTCTCAAACAAGCCCCCGGGCGTGGTATGATAAGGTATCATCCTTTCTCATTGCCAATAATTTCACTAAAGGATTGGTCGACCCAACACTTTTCATTCAATATCATGGGGCTCACATTTTAATCGCTCAAATCTATGTGGATGACATCATTTTGGGTCAACACATAAAAGTACTCAAACGAATTTTCAAAACTTATGAAAAACATTTTGAAATGTCCATGATGGGTGAACTTACGTTCTTTCTAGGACCGCAAGTTCATCAATCACCCGTGCTATTTTCCTAAGTCATCCAAATATGCTCTTGAAATTTTAAACAAACATGGAATGCAAAGTCGTGATACCTATGCCACACCAATGGCACATACCAAGAAACCGGATGTCGATTTGCATGGGAAATTGGTTGACCCTACCAAATATCAAGTATTATTGGGTCACTCATGTATCTAACAACCATGAGACCTGATATTGTATTTGTTGACATCTTTGCTCCCGTTATCGGTCAAGACCAACTGAAACTCACCTCTCTCGAGGCTAAAAGAATCCTCCGATACATCAAGGAAACCATTACTTTGGGGATCCGTATCCAAGGATTCGGTTTTGAACTCATAGCTTTTTCAGACGATCACGCAGTTGCTTAGATTCTCGGAAAAGTACTTGGTGCTCTACAATTTCTTGGTGATAAACCGGTGTCATGGCAATCGAAGAAGCAGGATTGTACATCGTTGTCCTCAACCAAAGTAGAATATGTAGCCATGCGGCGTGTTGTGCTCAAGTCATTTGGATGAGAACACAACTCAAAGACTATGGTTACATATTCGATATAATCCCGATGTATCGCGACAATCGAAGTGCTATTGCAATCTCGCAACTCCGTCCAACATTCAAGTCCAAGCACATCGATCTTCGATATCATTTCATAAAGGAGCATGTGAAAAGGGTACCGTTGAATTATATTTTGTGGTATCGAACACCAATGGCGGACCTTCTCACCAAAGCCTTAGCTCTCGCTAGGTTTCTCGAGTTGATCCACGGATTGGTATGAGGTATTTGACTCTAGAAGAACCGGATGAACTTTTGACACATTCTTAAAACCATCAAACACCAAAACCTCTTTTGTAAATATTTTATCAAAACAAAATACAAAATATAAAATTCATAAAATACAAAAATATTCTTCTATCTAAATTTCTTTCAACATTGCAAGTACAAATCTTCCATCAACACTTTGCTCTTTCAAACAATTAAATATTTTCTCGGAAAAGTGTTGAGGTGGAGAAAGTAAATATTTTTGTTTCATAAAACCTTGTACTTGCATGTTACCCAATATTGGTTGTATCTTTGATAATGGTGGATCGCCTCTTGTTTCAAAACACTCCTCGGACTCAAATTTGTAAAATTTCACTATTTTTAAAGTCGAAGGGAGTGTCGTCAAGTTTCTTTCCAAACCTTTATGTTTTGCTTAACCAAAATGGAAGTTATGGGCTATGGATGAAAATGGTTGAGGTGGAGGGACTACTATTGTCAAAATTTGAAACTATTTTTCAACAAAACACTTCACCTAAAACTTTCTCATTTATTACTACATTTAAGTATACAACCACCATCATCCACGCCCAAAAATCAATCTTCAAATCCGTGTTATAATCATCAAATTTGTAAGTGTTTAAAGTTTCATTGAGTGATTTCAAACATTGGATTTTAATTATATGCAAATCCAATGGTTTGATTTTCATCTATGAGTGATTTTAGTTTTACGCGTAGCGTATGAACTAGTAATCACTTTAGGTTGATTTTGATGAAATGGGTAGTGTTTTCAAGGCATAATTCATGCTTTAAAACCATTGTCATCAAGAAATTTTACCCGTAAAATGTTTTAATCACTTTTCCAAAATTAGGGTTTATGCGTGAGATTTGGGTATTCTCTATTGTGAATGTTTAAGGACAATTAGAAGCTTGCAAGATGTTTGAAATGTGTTTAATTAACCAATAACACTTTGAATCTAACTCGAAACATCATAATTGTGAAATTTGAATTTAGGGTTTATATATTCGTAAATTTGGGTACTTTTGATTCATAAGGTGTTTGATGTTAAAACTTGTTGAAAGCCACTCATAAGGCTCCTAAAACATCCCGGAAAACATTTGGTAAAGTTTGCATGGTTAGATTGTTTATGCGTAGAATTTGAATTGTTAGGATTTAAACTTTACGCATAACCTAACTCTACGCCAGAATCGAAAAACTTGTGATGCCATGTGAGGATTGAAAGAGGTTGAATATAGTGTTAATTGAATGTTATGAATGATTTATTTTAGATTTTACGTGTTCCAATTCGAATCAAGGGTAAAATGGACTTACACATATGGAATACCTTACGCGTAGATGTTACGCATAAGAGAAATCTTACGTGTAACTCTTACGCGTAAGGGTCTACAAATGGACCACGCGTATCCCGTGAAGGATATGCGTAAACTTAGATTCTTACGCATAAGGCTTACTCTTATAAGTAAACCTTACGCATAAACTCCCAACCCACGCCACGCGTAAGTTTTATATCAAGAGTCTATTTCTCACGAGTAAGCTTTCTTACGCGAAGATGGACTCCTACGCATAAGCTTAGTTCTACGTATATGGTTACACAAGTTTACGCATAAGCTTACAATCATACGCTTAAGCCATAATTTTAAATTTACTTATGAAATGTTCCGCGTACAAACTTGTAATAAGTTATTCATAACGTCACAAGACCAAAATGTCACTATTAAGCAAAAATGGTTAAAATGTTGTGTGAATGAGTGAAACTTTGGACTTTAAAATTCAAAATTAACATACTCACATAATTTATCACGACTACTTTGGACTATTGGACAACATGTGACTTTGGACTCGTAACATTCATTAACATGACAATTCAATAAATTGGACAATAAAATCAACTTTTGACTAACATAATGTCTTTTGATATGTTGGTACCTTTGTCTCAATATCTTTTAGATCACGATATGGACATCACCATGGAAAATTTTAACACACCAAATGAGCTCACGATGGAAGACATATTCCCTTCCGATTCAAAGATGAAGATTGGAAAGAACAACCTCAAGGTCGACTTTGAGAACTTCACCGCTTTTAATCTTCATGCCGAATTGTCGTGGATATTCTTAAGACTCATCCCTACAACAACATGCTTACCAACACCGCAAGCTGCATCGGAGATCTACATTCACCAATTTTGGCATACAATGAAAAGGTGGATGGTCAAGATATTGTCATGGTGACTCTCAATCATAAGGAAGTCACCGTTACAGTTGCGCATCTTCGATCAATTCTTCTTCACCGCTATTGAGCCCGAAAACTATGTGGCAACTCAAGTGAAGAGGCTACCATTCAATTCATGATCGACCTTGGATATGATGAAGCTACCGGATCATTACCAAACATTCCTCGTGGATCTAAAGAATAATCCTCAACCATGGAGAACACTGTATATTATGATCGCCAAATCAGGTGCGGGAGACGTCGGTCACGAGCATCCAAAACTTATGCATCTGCAAACCTTCTAGGGCATGGTCAACAAGCAGCACATCGACTTTGCTAGTCTGATATGGGAAGACATGATGTCCCATCTCAAGAAGCCCGGGACTAAAGTTCCTTTTATCAGATACACCAAGTTGTTGATCCAAAATATTCTCGGGAAACATCGGGACATTCCCTTGAGACTAAATGACCCCAACCAACACTCTGCGTTGTATGAGCCAACATTAAACACTGTTAGATTTAAAGACTCATCAACAAAGAAACAAGGTGCAGTGCTATTTGATTGCCTTCTCACTGATGATATCAAAAGTCTTCAATCGTATCGTCGATACCAAGAAGCTGTGAGCAAAGGCAAAGTTGGGTTTGTTGATGAAAAGACTTCTGCTACTCCTACAAGGAAGACACGACGATCAGGCAGTGCTGGTAGTGTAGAAAGCACTGGGAGTGCCCTTAAGTATCCTAAGAGGAATCCTCCCGTAAATGAAAAGTCCTATCTAAAAGTGCCATTCCTAACCCTAAACCGGCACTCAAGCTTGAGGACGAGGTCATCGATTCAAGATATCGAGTGCGAGGAAGTAGTTCATCACTCGAATCCGCATCGATGATACGACTTCATTAAGGTCCGACGATCAACCACTTAGTCACAAATCGGACAAAGGAAAGACTCGATTGCAGAGGATGAAGAAGAAAGCTCGATGATGACATTCCACCAAAGGATGAGGAGAAAGATTACCACAAAAACTTAAGAATCGAGATTCATCCAAGACCAAGATTGTCATGTCGTGCAAGCAAGGAAATTTAACGTGGTTAACAAGAAATTGAATCGACTTGCCTCGAGTTAATCTACTTCAAAATGTGATAAACGAGTTGGAGGAAAGAACGATCAAGAAATTTCTCAATCGATATAGAGGTGAAATGGACACCCCGATTAGGGACTACACTCATAAGTTCCTCCAATCGAGAATCAACTCGAGTCAATAGAGAGATGTTCGCCGACAAGATGATCCACATCTCATGGCATTGGTCAAGACACAACAATAGAAGTCATGGAAATCAAACCGATGAAGACATAGAGCCGATGCTGAATTGATCTCTAAGTTGGTTATGCAAATGTCTCAACGATCCTAAACCTTCACTTCGATGAAGGAAAACTTTTGAGGCATTACTTGAATATCAACTCAAGACATCATGTAAAGACAATGGTCGGGTTAAGCGACCAAAGATGATTCGAGCCGACAAGGATTCCGAGCCTAAACGTCAAAAGAAAACAGGCGAATCCTCTTCCATGCCTCCACCACCCCAAAAGACCACCACCACCACACGATCTACTCAACGTCCTCCTGCATCAGACAAACCTCGGGACTCTGAGTCCTCACCACCAAAGGAGAAAACTGGTGACTATTTCCAATACACCGGTGGTGATGACGAAGAGATTCCTGAGCCCCAACCACAGCCCTCACCTAAAACATCAACTGAGCAACAATCAGGACCATCATCCACACCTAAGAAGAAGAAGAGATCCAGCTCTGTCATTTCTTGGTTAGATGAAGATGACACTGCAGAATACGAGTGGTTCAACAAGCTCGTTGATGCTACTCCGCGATTACCAGAAGGCCAAGAACCGGTAGATGGTCATACTATGGAGCAGGTTAAGCTTATCCAGGATGAATTCCGGATCAAAAAGATGACGAAGGGCGAATTACGCCAGATAAAAAACGATGCTTTCCAATTGTTAAAGGACAGATCCGGCAGTGCTGTTGAAGTTGAATATCACCTCGACAACATTGCACGAGCTATGTCTAACAACATTGACTGGCTCAACCCTGAATCGAACATTGACTTCACAAGACCGGATAAGGCTCCATATTACACAGACTGGACCAAACCACTACCAACCATTGGTCGACCAGATCAACCTAGAATCCCTTACCAATACTTGTTCAACAACGACCTGGAATTTATACAACATGGTAGCAAAGTCAGCACGAAGTATGCTACGTCACTCACTTTTAACATCCCGGCTGCGGAATTCTCCAACAATGTTGCCATAGAGGAAGAAGCCACAAGAATGTTCGTTGAAAATGTGGTGAATTATGATCTCGACGCACAATATGGCATTCATCATTGGCCTGAACGAAGAAGAATTTACTACCGCAACCGCCAAGTTCAGAAATCAAACAAAGAAGTGTACAGTGACAAACGAATCGTTGCTATCATGAATGTCGAACTGGCTACTAAATGGGATTATTCATTCCTGAAGAAAATCACCATCAAACGCCAAGACGAACATGAATATGACTTTACTGAAGCTGATTTTCCCAGGTTGTCACTGAACGACATCGAAGACATGTACCTTGCTAAGGTACAAGGTCGAATGAGACAAGTTTCCACACATATTCAGCTCCAGTACATCACTGCCTTGTTAATATTCATTCGTAGCAAAGTGATCCAGGAACGTGTTGAAGATCTTCAACTTGCTGTGGAATCATATCAGAAACAAGTCAACCTCACTAAACCATTACAACACTTTCCCGACATAAACCAACTTTCTCAGTACACCATTGTCAAGAAACCGAAATTTGGAGTTGTTTACCGCAGTGAACTTCACCACAATTGTTTCATGACGTATAACGAGATTCACAAGTTTTGCGATCACACGTTGAAGTCGGTTCGTGATGGGTTAGCATATCGGTTGAAAGACATAAAGCAAGGTATTGGGTCAAAGAAGCGTTGGAATTCTAAGGAAAGGAGGGATGCTAGGAAGATAATCACACGGATTGATGAAAGGCTATTTCACCGGGATCAGATGCGGAGGCTAGAGAGCTTTGTCGGTGGAAGAGTGAGTTTCCCTCTTACGGGCTATCAACGTCAAGAGAGAACTCCCGGTCTCATTGACGAATTGCTTGGTACTCCTTAAACTCTTTCATTGATTGATTCTTTTGGATATTATGATTTGTAATATTGATAATGGCTTGTGCACACATATCGATGTACAACCCGTTCTTGTAATGAAAGGACCCGTGGTACAATGCCACAATCCTATAAAAGGAGCGAAAGCTTTTATTTTTGAGTAAAACTTATCAAAACTTTCATTTTCAAAGTTTTGCTCAAAAGAACAAGTACTTCCCTTATGTTTTCAAAACCTCAAAAGTTAATATTACTTGTTGAGGGGAGTATTTGATAAAAATCTTTGTTCAAAATTGTTCTTCGTGGAAACTTCCCACAAAACTCGAAATGGACATATTCGATATCAAAATTTCATCAAAAATAACATTTATATGCCATTTTTTAGGGGGAGAAAAATTGTGTGATACAAATATGTTGGATAATGTGATTGAATCTTCGTGCTAAGACTTAACCCATGAATTGACGAGATCTGAACTGTCATACATCGAAAAGATTCGTCTTCCAAGACTTATCCGAGTAGATTGTACCTCTTTGAGAAACTCTTGATAGACATGAACTTTGACGGGTTTTACAACCTTTTCAAGGTTTGTCCACACCTTCAAGGTAGTTATTAGAGCTAGTTGTCACCTAAAAGGCGACAATGCAACTCTTTAACTATGCAACATAATCGTGTCTCGCAGGGAATTGTCTATCTTGATAAGGTTTTAAAAGGTACCATTTTGAGGGTCGTTTAAGTCCTTATTTGATCACTTTTGTATCCGTTATTGCTTAATATCGTTCCTTTTCACTTTTAGGTCTCTTGAAGGCAAAATCTTTGGAATGGCACTTATTTGGACGAAAAGCGCGAATATATGAAGAAAATGGCCAAAGTCAAAATCGAGACACTCACGATTCTTTGAAATTAGGCGGCGTCGGTGCTAATGCGCGCCGTCCCAGGATTTTGTGACGGTTCGAACCCAAAACTCGTATTTTCAAGTGGCGGCGTCCGGTTGTAAAGAGTAGGCCGTCGCTACTCGGGCGGCCTAGATGCAATCGACGGCGTCGAAGGCGAAGAGGGCGGCGTCACGGACATAAGGTGGCGCCGTCGCAAGGTTAACGTGGCCAAGGCGAAACCCTAATGGCGGCGACACGGCGGCGTCACGAAACATAAGGTGGCGCCGTCGCATATGTAATCTTATATATAGAATCCGAATTTTTCGGTTTTAGGAGAGTCTTTTGGGTGAAAACCTAAAACCGAACCTAAGGTGTCTTGTACGATATTTTAGGGTTTTAAACCCTATCTTACATCAAGATAAGTATTTACTTCATTAATTCAATTATGTCTTTGATTATTTGTGTGTATGCTTGCATGTTCTCCATGTCCGGCTAATTTATTTGTGTGTTTGCTTAGGAAGTATGAAACTTAATTATTGAATATTGATTGGTTGTTTCTTATCTTAGTTGATTAATGATCTAGTAATGCGATAGGTCATTCGTTGTGTATAATGCTTGATTCATCTTTGTGAACCTTAGAATATAATTACGAGTAGTTGTAAGCTAAACCATCCAAAGAGTGCCTTAGAGTAAGAGTTTATCATCCCTAGTGGGTTTGTAGGCGAGACCCTTTGGTAAGTTCAAAGAGTTAGGGAGAAAGCATACCCTACAACTTTAGACACACAACGCAACTAAGAATAAGGCGTGACAACTCAACCATCAATAGGAGATAATTAAGGAGTAGTACAACCTAAGTAAACACATCTTTAAACTATCATACGAGCACACATTAATTAGACATAGACTCCCACAACCTTAGTTTAGATAATTAGATAATAGTAGAGTAATCGGTGAAATACCAACCCCCAAATCCAATACCGAGATTCGTACCTTTCCATTTCATAAAATATAAAAATACAAAAATAATCTTCCTCAACCTTAACCTTAGCGTAGTAACTCCTTACTAGCATTCCTATTCCCCAGAGAGCGATATCAATACCGTGGCTTACCTAATTACTACACTACAACGATTAGGTTCACTTGCCTAGGGTGTTATAAAACTTGCTCGAAGAAAGGAAGTTTCCTTGACCCCGAGCGCAGCGTGTGGCGTTATCAAGTTTTGGCGCGCTGCGGGAATAGAATAGCTAGTTAGTAGTCCACCTCGTTTAGGTTCTTTGCTTGATTCCTATCAAGTAAATTTTTCTCATTTTAGCTTTCTCTTAGTCTATCCCCTTCTTCGTGACCTTTGTTCGTAATCCCATCACTTTTCATCATGGAAGGTGATAACCCACCACCATTCATCAACCCACCACCAAATGACCCGCCAAGAGCCCGTACTCTTGGTGAATACTCGAGACCAAGCCACCTAGGCTATAGGAACACCATTGAGCTTCCGACCAAGCCCAAACTACGGCCTGCGATCCGACACCATCCGGTTGGTGCAAAGCGGATGTGCATTCCATGGACTTCGTTAGAAGATCCAAATCGACATCGAGGATTTCCTCAAAATCGTCGATTCCATCGACCTTGATGCTACTACTCGGGAGACCACGCGCTGCGTCTCTTCCAATTCTCTCTACGGGACCAAGCTAGTAATTGGCTTGGCGACTTCCCCGGCTCCATCTCAAGTTGGGATGATCTTACCTCTCGCTTCCTTGCTCAATTTTTCCCCGGGAGAACCACTAAGCTTAGGCGAGACATCTTGACATTCCAATGACTCAAGGTGAGTCTCTTTACAAAGCATGGACTCGATTTAAGGAACTACTCCGTGACTTCCACACCATGGCATTGATCTTTGGCTTCAAATCCAAATCTTCTATGATCATACCGATTTCATCACTCGACGATCCATTGATCGAGCCGCGGTGGAAGACTCGGCGACTTTAATGCGGAGAAATCATGGGATATTATAGAGGAGCTTGCCGATCAAAGCTACGAAGATTGGGTGAATCTCCGAAACTCCGATTAACGTGGTTAATGCCATATCCACTCCTTACGAATCCTCCGATACACTCGAAGAGCAATTGAGTGCCATCGAGAGAGAATTGATTATCTTATGGAAAGGCGAAAAGAGCACCCGTACAAATTCCTCGAGAGGTCGTCAAATCCGCCCACTCCACCAACCGCTCCACACCTCTTTCGGAATCCCAGTCGCGAGCAAAACCCAAGTTCGAAAGGCGCTTCCGTTCTACTTCCCAATACCACTTTCACCAAGCTTCAAGGATCAAATGAGGAGTACATGGCGGCTCATACGGAGAGATTAGCGATTTGAAGAGGAGGTTTATAGGCGAGAGAGAAATGCAAGCAAAATGAAAGAAATGATGAATTTGGTAATTGAATTTACCAAAACAAAGGTTCGAAAAAGTGCTCGTGAAGCAACGATTGCCCTCCACTTCATTTATGCGCCGTTTCCATTATGCACGAGAATGCAAGGGTGAGATGTGGAAAAGCGAGGAAAGCACGAAGGATGAGTGCATGCCTAATGATGAACACGAGACCATTGAGTACTACCTTAAGCACGAAATTAACAAGAAAACCATTGCAAACCAAGTAAACAACTTTAGGTACAATGAAGTTCTTAGGGAAGCTCTTGAAGGAAAAATAGCGGAAGAAGAATCGACGCCTTACCTATGGAACCTCTGTATGAGTTGGTTATAAAAACCGTTAACAAGAAAGCGAGACACCACAGGAATTTCGTGATACCGGTTAGTGTCGGTGACATGGACAATATAAATGCCTTGGCGATCAAGGGACCGATGTGAACATAATGCCATTGTCAATCTATAATAAGTTAACTAAAGAGAAACCAGCCAAGACCGACCTTAGACTTTCCTTAGCTAATCATACTTATGTCCACCCGTAGGAATCATTGTTGATGTTCTAATTGAGGTGGCTAACATCGTTTATCCGGTGGATTTCGTGATCATTGATGTTGAGGAAGATAAAAGCGTACCCTCATTCTTGGGACACCGTTCACGGCCACCGCCAAGGCAACCATCAAATGCGGAGAAGGCATCATGATACTCAAAAGCGGGAAGAGTGCGCTAGGATACCCATCATCCCAAGATACCCTCTTAAGATCATGGAAATGATTACGGTGGAAATCGAAAAGCCCGGGCAACAATGTTAAGAAGAAGATGAATGGCGGGAAAAGGGCTTAGAGACTTTATGGTTCAAGGATTGTATGCGACATTGTGGAAACCCGATAAAAGTTAGGAAGCAATCCCACCTCAATACCTAAGGTACAAAAGGACCCTAAGGAATTTCTAAAGGGAGAAAAAGTGCTCTTGTATAGATCTCGGATAAGGGCATTACGAGGAAGAAACAAACCAAGATGGTTTGGGCCTTTCACGATTAAGGAGACCAATTTAAAAGATAAAACCGTCGCCATAATTGGCGTTGGCAAGGAATCCACGGTGAGCATCTGGCGTCTACACCCTTTCGATGAAGGAAAACAAAGGGTGAAGAGGCGGTAATGAGAAAGCGTGGGAACACGACTATGAGTCTAGCTACAAGACTCTTAAATAAAGAAAAGCGCTTCGTGGGAGGCAACCCATGCTTAATTGTTTGCTTGTTAGTGTCATATATCTTTTATTAATTGTTTATCCTCATGTTTAAATTTGTAAAATGCTTTATTTTGTTTTTAACCTCGTCTTAATTGCATATAAAGGTATTTTACATAAAGGATAAGTGTAGGGAGGATTACACGTTTTCAAAAAAGCGTAAACATGAGAATAACAATTAACTAAAAGATATTTATGTTTGTTTGTTCGAGTCAAATGCTTGTATCGAGTCATAATGGATGTTTTGCGAGAAATT
This sequence comes from Chrysanthemum lavandulifolium, assembly GCA_022545495.1. Classification (NCBI taxonomy): domain Eukaryota; kingdom Viridiplantae; phylum Streptophyta; class Magnoliopsida; order Asterales; family Asteraceae; genus Chrysanthemum; species Chrysanthemum lavandulifolium. The sequence continues at coordinate 41,600,064 of CM040238.1, read as the reverse complement.
TTCCGATTCTAAAGATGTAAATTTTCGAATTTTTTCGAGAAAATCGAGACCGGTTTTGTCGGGATAACTGTGGCGTCGAGATTGCAACTGACGGCGTCGGGAAGGAGTAAAACATCGATTACTTTTTCTCGTTTTCGAGCTACTTATAAATTTTGGAATTTTCGGTCTTAATTTTCTTAGAAATTCGTAAACATCCATTCCACAAGCATTATATCCTAGTTTAAATCGAGTCTTATATATATTATTACCGCCGATTTCTGCGAAGGTTTCGTTTGTTTTCTTCAAGTGTGCGGGTTTAGTTTGTCAAGAAGAAGTTACATAAGATTGGAAGGAGCTTTTCACGCAATAATTCTTCTTGAAAAGGATTTAACCACCACTTTACGGATCCTACCGAGCTAATCGGGGAGTATTAGTTTCTTTCGTTTTAATTACCTTCTTTTATCATAACTTTGATACTTTCGGGAACATTGGGGACAATGTTCGGTTTAAGTGTAGGGAGGAAAATAAAGCGGGAACTTTGAAACTATGCTTATCCTTGACTATTTGCTTTGTCCAATTGTGATTGTGTAATAAACCATGAGAAAATGTCGGTTAGGGTAATTTTGGCACCAAATTTAAAATTTTTATGACATATAGGAGTGGGCCATTAGTCTTAACAAAAGCGTCTCATGGATAGGAAGTTGCATGACTAGCACAAAACCCTTTACCACCCAAATTCCACCAAAATGTGAGGATCGCCCTTAGATTAGTAGGAATTAAAGCATTCATCTTCAATGCTTAGAGTGTGAACCGGTAGTATATTAGATTCTAGAACTTGTTTTGTGATGCATTCGAGATCGCAAGTGAGGCTACACTTGTGTAGTTAGGAATAACTAAATGATAAGAGGCATTAGGATAACCCTTGTTTGATACCGTAATATAATTACTTCTTCCATATCGGTTGAGTAATTCCCCACACCCTTTGCGTTGTACTCATCTTTAGTACACGATACCCTAGTTAACCCCTCGAGCCTATCCTTTTCGCGGTTCTCGTGATGTTTCGGTTTTCGAATATCAATGAAAAGCATTGTTTACACCCCCCCAAATATACACCCAAATCGCCTTAGCCTACCCCTTATGCACTCACTTTTAGTGCAAATGTTTGTTATCACCCTAAACCCTTAGTTCAATTATCTAGTTGCTTGCATAAGTTGCTAAGTCGAGTCATATCCTTTGTATCTGAGTTTTGGGACGATTGGGATTCATGGGAAAAGTTAAAGTTTATGAAATGACGGAAGGGGCGTTAAATTCAAATTCCCTTTGTTTGCATAATAATGTACCCCAAGTGTTTTGATCTTTTCAAATCGGGTCAAATTAGTGTTAGAGTAATAAAAACTCAAGTGTAGGGATATGCCTATAAATCCCTAGTATTTTGATGTTATCGTAGAGGATGGTAGAGTAAAAGTGTATGAAAAAAAAAAAAAAAAAAAAAAAAAAAAAAAAAAAAAAAAAAAAAAAAAAAAAAAAAAAAAAAAAAAAAAAAAAAAAAAAAAAAAAAACATACGGGCTACCATCCTACATCTATCTTTAAATTTATGTTTGTTTATTTCAGTTATCTAGAGTTTAGAGTGTCGAGTCTTGGCTTAGCGCCATTCTTCATATGCATTTAACATAGAGATTTTGACTTGCCACCACTAAATAGCCTATCCCACCAAACCCTTGTTTCCCTACCGTAAGCCTAACATTACAACCCTTTAAAGACCTCTTTGATAGTCTTTCCTAGGTGCTTACGCCAAAGCGATGGAGGTTTGATCTATTCTCAAGCCTATGGTAATCTATGTACTAGGACCGGTTAATGAGTGTTTATCTTCCATTTCCTATTTGTTATATTTCATATATACACCGAGAGAGATGTGAGTATCCAAACACCCCATGTGAGGTGCTAGTATGTAATTCCGTGCTTGTTATGACTTTTTGGGGCTTATATGTGTTGTGGACCGTTTTGAATTAATGCTTCATGACCCCTAACTTATAAATTAATTGGTTAAAAGCACATTTGCTTGAGGACAAGCAAATAACAAGTGTAGGGATATTTGATAAGGTTTTAAAGGTACCATTTTGAGGGTCGTTTAAGTCCTTATTTGATCACTTTTGTATCCGTTATTGCTTAATATCGTTCCTTTTCACTTTTAGGTCTCTTGAAGGCAAAATCTTTGGAATGGCACTTATTTGGACGAAAAGCGCGAATATATGAAGAAAATGGCCAAAGTCAAAATCGAGACACTCACGATTCTTTGAAATTAGAAGGCGGCGGCGTCGGTGCTAATGCGGCGCCGTCCCAAGATTTTGTGACGGTTCGAACCCAAAACTCGTATTTTCAAGTGGCGGCGTCCGGTTGTAAAAGAGTAGGCCGTCGCTACTCGGGCGGCCTAGATGCAATCGACGGCGTCGAAGCGAAGAGGACGGCGTCACGGACATAAGGTGGCGCCGTCGCAAGGTTAACGTGGCCAAGGCGAAACCCTAATGGCGGCGACACGGCGGCGTCACGAAACATAAGGTGGCGCCGTCGCATATGTAATCTTATATATAGAATCCGAATTTTTCGGTTTTTTGTGGAGAGTCTTTTGGGTGAAAACCTAAAACCGAACCTAAGGTGTCTTGTACAGTATTTTAGGGTTTTAAACCCTATCTTACATCAAGATAAGTATTTACTTCATTAATTCAATTATGTCTTTGATTATTTGTGTGTATGCTTGCATGTTCTCCATGTCCGGCTAATTTATTTGTGTGTTTGCTTAGGAAGTATGAAACTTAATTATTGAATATTGATTGGTTGTTTCTTATCTTAGTTGATTAATGATCTAGTAATGCGATAGGTCATTCGTTGTGTATAATGCTTGATTCATCTTTGTGAACCTTAGAATATAATTACGAGTAGTTGTAAGCTAAACCATCCAAAGAGTGCCTTAGAGTAAGAGTTTATCATCCTAGTGGGTTTGTAGGCGAGACCCTTTGGTAAGTTCAAAGAGTTAGGGAGAAAGCATACCTACAACTTTAGACACACAACGCAACTAAGAATAAGGCGTGACAACTCAACCATCAATAGGAGATAATTAAGGAGTAGTACAACCTAAGTAAACACATCTTTAAACTATCATACGAGCACACATTAATTAGACATAGACTCCCACAACCTTAGTTTAGATAATTAGATAATAGTAGAGTAATCGGTGAAATACCAACCCCCAAATCCAATACCGAGATTCGTACCTTTCCATTTCATAAAATATAAAAATACAAAAATAATCTTCCTCAACCTTAACCTTAGCGTAGTAACTCCTTACTAGCATTCCTATTCCCCAGAGAGCGATATCAATACCGTGGCTTACCCTAATTACTACACTACAACGATTAGGTTCCTTTGCCTAGGGTGTTATAAAACTTGCTCGAAGAAAAGGAAGTTTCCTTGACCCCGACGACGCGTGTGGCGTTATCATTGGTGTTTATTACTAACCCATTCTTATGTTTTCTTCTTATGGATGCTCACGGAGATGATCGTGCGATTCTCCACATGCTCATTCCAACAACAATATAAATTGAAGTTCTCTCGAAGGCAACACAAAAGTGAATGATTCTTCGTCAAAGCCAAAGAATCTACAAAGTTTAAAGACTAAAGAGAACTACACCAACATTGAAATCCAACTTCAAAGAGCGTGTGAGCATGTTGGAGAAGGACGTGGAGACACCTGAGCAACGAAGCGGACCTAATGCAGATTACAACAACATATCATCACCATATCCACACAGAACAAAGAACAAAGATAAATGAAGGCGTCAAAGCCGAAAACCTCAAAGAAAACAAGATCCTCACACTGGGAGATTATTAGAATCAAGGCACTTCTTCGCAAGAAAGAAGAATGTCGGAAGGCGTCAAGCAACTATTACATCGGCACCAACAACGTTTCAAAATTACTTAAGTCATTAATTACCAACACTTAGGGAGATTGTTGGAATCACTCCTAAACTATATTTCAAGTGTTTGTAATCAATATGTAATAGGTTGCTTAATTAGGCTTTTATGTTAGTATTAATGGCAAGGCTTATGTAGAAAGCCCATAAGCCTTGGCCCAATCCAATAAGGAAGGAAAGGGACTTGTAGTGTTGCCTAGTCCCTTCTCCTATAAATAGTCTTGTAAACCTTCATTTGAAGGTTGGTTGTTCACTTCACAATATATCCCTCGCCTATCTTTCTTTCATTCATACGTGTGTGTATTGTGTGTATGTTAATCAATCATCTTATCTATATTTCTTACATATTGATGCTTGTGTTACATTATGGTGACCTAACAATTTTTGAATTATAAATAAATGTTTTATGTGGGAAAATAGTTTTAAAATTTTAACGACTATTTTTCCTCCCAAAACTGACTTCAAACATCCCTAAATAAACCTTCATTACTAAAAACAAAATGGAAGTGTTTTTTTACGGGATGGTACCACTAAACCGGACAGTGCAATTCGAACTTTATGATGCAACACGTCACCGTAACGACTAGTTTTTCTTTGCCGATGAAATTGTGGATCATTTTACACTCTCAAATAACCAATTTTCATACAAAACTTTTAGAGTTAAATCCACCCTATATAATCTTGATTCTTTGATCATTTAGTTAGTTTGTTTTTGTTTAAGAGTGATCCAATCATCCAACCAAGTGATCACCTTCATTCTCTACTAGTGCAAGAAAAGAACACACCGTGTCAGAGGATATTAGTTTTCACATACACATCAAACCATAACACAAAGTGGCGTATGAATGGAGTTCTAGAGAGAGAAAGTTAGAGGTTTAGGGAACTTAGTGAGAGAAAGTGAAAGATATTATTATGAGCTCCGACTCTACCTTGGAAGGTAGAGAGTATTTATAGTCTTACAATAAAGCGCACACAGCAGGTGTGGATCGGGCATACGGTGGGTAAAGACCGTCCGTCCTCCACGGTGTTACTAAACTAAATACTACTTAGCTTAAAAGAACTATGACTACGAGCTTTTAACGATTACATATACTAGAGGTGACCGACTCTTTAATACGGAATTTCTAATTCTAACAATCTCCCCAAGGAGGTCACCTCAAACATATACTAAAATTACATTGAATACAAAGCGGATATTACATTAAAAATTGTTCTTGCATTCTTGATGTAGCACTTTGCTCCGAGCTGGTAGTCATTGATTCTTCTCATTGGATGTTAGGTTAATCCAAGTGGAGGTCTTTTCTTGATTCACGTGATTATAATTTTGAGCCGACTTTTGAGATCATCGGCTAACAAAAATCTCGAGACATCCATTGTGGTGTTGGTATTATGTGATGTTGTGACTTTCGGACCGACATGCTCACATTACGGATCATGATATCTTCTCATCGAGTAGCGGAAGCTTTAGTTGATTCATGATATTGGCGACAGCGTAGCGAAGCATGGAGTGAAAATATCGAGTCATTGATGCACTAATCATGATTTCTTTTGAGATGAATGTGTTAAGTGAGCATGCGGCTATGGATTGACCGATTCATTCGATAAGTCGCAAGCGTCGGGTGTACCGCATACATGAGTTATCAATAAATCGCACGAAAGTGTCTTTGATCACTTCGTTGAATTGAGAGTACCGACCCACGGTTCCCGTTGATCGATTACATGTCGCCTGTGATCGGTATAATTCGAAGAATTTCCTTGTGGGGTTTCGCGGTTGCTCTAGCTGTTCTCAAACGGAACATCTCAAAGAAGACAACACGGAGTGAGTGAACGGTAATTTTAAGTCCAGATTGATGAAAAGAGATTTGAAAAACAATCGTGTATTGCTCAATAGAAATTGTTTTTGCAATACAACGAAGGTTTTATTGAAAATCAATTATCAATCATAAAACACCTTTTGGTTTGAAAAATGAGTACACGGTCGATGTGCTAAAGAAAAGAGTTGTTAAGCACAAGACCGGTTTTCAAAGGTATCCGTCAATCCATAACACGAACCGAGATTGATTCAAGAGAATGAAAGCCCCATTGTTTACATTCGGTTGTCACATGGTTGATCTATATAATAGATCTCACATGCCACCTACCGGGAGCTTGTTTGATGTTGGCTCCGAAGGTTTTCCATCTTCATTGTGAATATGTTCACATATCACTTTCGGATGTTCGAGCAAAACCACAAGGATAATCGTGGGACTCAAGATATAATCTCTCTTTCCACATTGTGTGAAGCAGAGTCTTCATTGAAAGTGTCCTAATGAGATTTATTGATGATCTCGTGGCTCTAGACTCAATTTGTGCATATTTGGATCCATGTGGGAGACTAGGGAGAGGTCTCCTTCTTCAATATCAACAATCTCTAAGAAAGTCGATAGATAATGTCGGTTCTCGGTGAGTGAAACAAGTCCTTTTAAGAGGAACTTGAGTGGTTTGGAAAGTTGAAGTGCGGTCGTCGTTTGGGTCCATGACGTCTTGTCTTCAATACCGATGTTACCATCGGTAGCATATGAATTGAACCCGGTTTACGCCTAAGGTTGAATAAATGGAGGGCTATTTGTTTCACCCTTTTCTCATTCAATTCTTTTAATTCTTCAACCCCTTGATGCTTACCGAGACTTCATAGCAAGAACCTTGTTGGGTTTGTTCGATGCTTGCTCTATATCGATCCGCACTCTTCCCATATCTCACTTTTCTCCTTTTATCATCATACCTAAGGACTTCTACACTAACTAGTGGATTGTCCACAGGTAGATCCCTCCGATTACAGCGGATCATGGGAACCAATACCTAACCTTATCATCCTTATATCACCGTACATAAAGTAAAGTTGGTCGGTCTATTTGGTATTGTTCATCTTCCATATGGAACCAATTGAAAACCATTTGAAAATCAATCCGGATACTTGTGATATATTATCAAAACATTTTGCACCGAATTGTTTTGATATTTTTAGAACAAGTGCTCCCCTCAACATGTGCATCAAATGTTTGAAATCGTTTTGCACACGAGGCAAGAGGAAGAATTTACTTCTTTGATTACCTTTTTCTAAAAGATATCAACATCACTTCCTGATCAAATCAAGAAGATAAAGCATTTCCGGGAAGGATGAGGTTTTCATAAGTTTGCTCCCCTCAATATGTGCCTCGAGATTTGAAAAGAGTTTTGCACATACTAGAGGAACCGCACATTGAGATAAGTTGATCACGTTTCAAATCATAGGTTTTAAGATAGATGCTCCCCTCAACATGTGCATGTAAAATTTGAAATCGTTTGTCACATGTGTGAAGGATAGCATGTACATCCTTATGAAACCATTTACCAAATTATCGGTTTAAATCCAATTTAAATCACACATTCTCCTCCGATCACAATTATCAAATCATTTGAGATTTGTGATCTCTTATTGATTTAAATTGATTTAGAAAGCTTTTAAGGGAATTGTGACTTGATTATGAAAGCGTTTTAAGCGTCACGAATCGGATTTTAAGACTTTAAACTCCATTGATAAAACATGCATGAATATCTTTTGAAAACAATTGAATGTCAAATAACTTTTAATTTAATTAAAATCATTCTCCCCTCAATCAATGACATAGGTTGTTGATTGAGGGATAGAGATTTGACAAATAAGTCCGATGATTATCAAAAATAGAGACCGAGTTATTTTTTTTAAAGCATTTAGTTTTCAATGCAGATAAATGTTTATAGAATCGAGCATGGAATTTGAAAACATGGTAAAACATGGCTCTGTTCTTTCTTTTAAAACGGGTTATTGCACGAAAATGACAATAAACCATTGTTTCTCTTTCTCCCAAAAATATTTTTGATTTTTGATTTTTTGATTTTTTTAAATAATAAAATTCGAACAATATCTAAAGTCCGTGTCATTCTTTGAATGACAACAACAAGACCGTAGATATAATCGAATCGAGAGAAACATGACAAAATGACAATATTTTTTATGATTTTGAATTTTTCAAATTTTTATGGATTTTGAAAGTTTTATATTTTTCTATTTGATTTTTGAAGTTTTATAATTTTGTATTTTGTTTTCGAATAGATATATACAAGAGGCGGATGAAGATAGACCTTTACTCCTCGTCTTCCTCCTGAAGGCGTTTGAGTGTTCGGTTGAAGGCTTTTAAGCCAAGGCGTGGAAGAATAAACTCAAAACGTTCTCTTGGAAGAGCTTTGGTGAAGATGTCGCTAAGCGATATTGAGACCTCACAAAATAGAGTTCCACCACACCTTTTCCACTTGTTCCCGATGAAATGATGTCGAATGTCGATATGCTTTGCTCTTGAGTGTTGAACGTTGTTGCATGAGAGAGCAATAGTACTTTTATTATCACGGTACAAAGGTTTTGTTGAATTCAAAGCCATAGTCGGATAATTGAGATCTCATCCATAAGATTTGAGCACAACAGGATGACATGGCTATGTATTCACCTCTGTAGAGGAAATAGAAGTACTCATTTGCTTCTTTGAAGACCACTCACAAGCTTATCACCCAAAAGTTGAGCACCTCCGGACGTGCTTGACGTGTATCTTGACAACTTTGCATGATCGGCATCGCATAGGCCGTTAGTGACATGCCGGTGTCCTTGGTGCAAAGACCCATATTGATGGTTCCTTGGAGATACCGAAAGACCCGTTTAAGCGCTTCAAGGTGCTTTTAGTAGGCAGCATGGTATCTAGCACACATGCACACAATGAACAAGATGTCCGGTCTACTAGCGGTGAGGTACATCGCTGATCCAATCATACTACGATATTTCGTTTGGTCAATCATGATCCACGAGTGGTCCTCATCTAGTTTGGTTCGATCAATCATGGGGGTGTCAATGAGGTCACTTGAATCAACTCCAAATTTCTTTAAGATCTCTGTTGCATATTTAGATTGATTTATGAAAATGCCTCCGGGACTTTGTGAAATTTGTAATCCCAAGAAAAATGACATTTGTCCCATCATTGACATTTGAAATTTTGAACTCCTTTTATTAGAAAACGATCACATTCCATTGGGTGCATCGAGGAAAAATAATATCATCAACATAAATTTGAACATGAATTAAATGTTTGCACGACTTCACGGTGAATAGTGTAGGATCAAGCTGCTCCTTTGCTAAATCCGGTAGATAGAAGAAACTTTGTGATGTATCATACCATGCCCTTGGAGCTTGCTTTAAACCGTAAAGAGCCTTCTTCAAGCGATAAGCGTGAGTAGGATGCTCTTGATTCACAAATCCTTGAGTTGGTGGCGTGAGCGACTTCTTTAAGATCTCCGATTCGAAATGCCGTCTTTACATCCATCGATGACTACCATGTTCTTACTAATGACATTAGCGAGAAAGATTCGATTGCCTCGATTTGAGCAAGCTGGAGCAAAAGATTCTTCAAAGTCAATACCCTCCTCTTGACGGTATCCTTTAGCAACTAATCGAGCCTTGTTCTTCAACACATCACCATGCTCATCAAGTTTCACTTTGAAGATCCATTTAAGAGCAATAATCATAGCACGATCTGGGCGGTACTAACTCCCATACATCAAGTCGATCAAACTCATGAATTTCATCTTGCATGGCATTGAACCACTGTCTTCATTCATGGCGGTTTAACATCTTTGGTTCGATCTTTGATAGTACGGAGTTGAAGAAGCACCATAAGGCATCGGTTGCAAGTTGTTTCCGTGTTGATACAGGGACGAGAGGATTTCCAATGATGTTGTCTAGTGGATGATCGTGAGTCCATTTTCTAAGGTGTTCATGTGGCGGTTGTTGAGGGGTGAGGTAGCGAGTCGATGTCTCACGAAGAAGATGGTTCGATGATGATTCAGAGCAAATATGTTTCAAATGGAGCATCTTCGAGGAGTAGCAAAGGATTAACTTCATCATTGATGCGAAGCAGTTCCATGATGTACATTTGAAGAATGATGATTTGTTGATGAGACGGAAGGATCGCAGATGGCGCTTCTTGACTTAACGATATTGAGGCGAGGGATTGACTTCATTCACGAGAATATGAGCATCCTCTGTTGTGGGATCAACACCTCATTAGTACTTGAATCATAAATTTCATCAAACATAGGATCAAACAATTTCTTTAAATCATCTTGGATGGAGGTACATATGGAGTTTCTTGAGAGGAGTTTGGAACAAGGGATGAACCAATGGGATTTGTTTTGAAGTGCGGGTCTGTTTGGAGTGTCCAGAGCCATTTGACGGTCGACTCATCAAGCGTAACGTGAATTTTTCCATGATATTTCGGGTTCTTTTGTTGTAGATTCGGTATCCCTTTTGTTTGGTGCATATCCTACAAATACTCCAATGTCATTTTAGCCCTAAGTTTGCCTAAGTCTTGACCTCATTAGTTGGATAACACAATGCACCAAACACACGAAGGAAAGAGATTAGGTTTTCTGTTGTGGACAAGTTCATATGGAGTTTTCCATGAACAGTGTGAATCGAGAACGATTTTGTGTGTAGCATGCGATGGCAATTGCTTGACCGAGAGAAACATTGGAACCTTTGAGTAAATCGGCATTGTTCTAGCGGCTTCAACAAGAGTTCGATTTAGTCTTTCAACTACACCGTTCGTTGAGGAGTTCGTGGAACACTTCTTTGATGGTGATTCCAACGCTTTCATAGAATTCACTAAGTTGTTTGTTGACAAACTCGGTTCCATTATCTGCTCGATAATTACGACGGTTTTGTTAAGTCGAACTGCTTGTTGTTTGATGAGTTTGATGATGATATCGAGTTTCATCCTTTGTCCTTAAGAACTTGACCGGTGAATCAAGAGTAATCATCAACCACAACTAACACATATTTCTTCCCAAAGATATTCGCACCCTCATTAGTCACATAAATCCATATGAATCATATGAAGAACTTGATGATGTGAGTTAATAGGTTTGGGTTTATGGGCATACTTTTGCTTTTTCCCAATTGACATCTTGAACAAAGATGATCCTTTTCGTACTTGAGTCTAGGTAAACCTACAACTAAGTCCTTTTTGGTGAGATCATTGATGGTGCGAAGTTCGGTGATTGAGACAGCGATGCCATAACCATGACTTTGTTTTAGAAGCCTTTGACGACAAGCAAATTGGAGAAGACTTCATCATATCTTCGATGGAGATGGTGTATAGATTTGAACCTCGTGAGCCTCTTAAAAGTTCCTTACCATCAAGTTCTCTAACGGTGTATGTTTTTCAAGGCTACTTCTAGATCCGAATCGCGAATTGACCAACAGAGAACAAGTTGTGACCAAGACCTTCTACATAGTAAACTACGGAGATAACACTTTTCCAACAACATAATCTCCATAACCCATAATAGCACCAAAATGATCATTCCGAATCTAATGGTCCGATGAATTTGCTCACGAAGTTCATGAGCCGTGACCGGTCACCATATCATATGCTTGGAACAGCTGAGTCCGTGTACCACGTAAGCGATTTGAGCGATCTGCGGTTGAACACAGACAAGAATGGATAAGCGGATAATTGGGATCCCCATGCAAGAATGGGTTCCATTTGGTTAGTAACAATGGTTGGAACACCCACATCGAAATAGAAGCATTCATATCGAAAATGAGGCAATGGAATCATTGTGAATAGATGCGATACTAGTGTCAGATTAGCCTGCTCATAGTGTGATCACTTCTAAGGGAATAGTTCTACGGTAGGCATCCATTTTCTAGTGGGCATTATCGATTAGTCTTATGACCAACGGGTATCTAATAATAGCCTATTTTCTTGAATGTTCTTCTGTGGGTTTCCATTGTTTTCTAACTTTCTTTCGTTTTGCCTTTTAGCCTTCTTAGCATGAGTTTTAGCATTAACAATATTAAGCTGGACAATTAGCATCATTAGGCGAGCATTAACACCACATTCATGATTAGAGGCAATTCAAGCGGACATCAATACAAGGTTTGCAAATAGTATCGAATTGAATTAATTACGATGCGCCTAAGGCTAATACTAGAATCAACACGATTCGTTTATTCGATTCAAACTTAAAGTTCCTAGATTGTTTCTACTCTTTTCCAAGGCACATTCTTAGCTTGCAAGGTCCTATCATTCCTTGTATTGTCTTGAGACTTTGACTGCTCCCTTTAATGTCATGATTACTCCTGTAGAGGAATGGGAACATTAGTTGGTTTTACTACTCTTTGCATCACTGTTTAGATGTCTTTGGGATCTGAACTACATGCAGCACACTAAGGTTCACTTTCTTGAAACTAAATCGATATTAGTATTCCTCCTAGAAGGTACACTTGAGTACTCTTTCATAGCATTGCGGATCCGAATCGAACTACTTAAAGGTACACTACGGTTCATATTCAAAGCACTAGGAATCGAATGAATATCATACTTGGCTTTAGGCATCGAGCATGGAATCAAAGGATTAACTCTCTCACCTAATGACTTTGGGCATATTGTGATCAAGCATTCTAAGATTTCTTGAGATCGTTTGGCATATAAGCATGCATGTCTAATTGCATTATCATGAGGTTTCTCTAACTTATCCTCTTCAACAATCTCACGCAGACATTCTAAGCAATCCTTAAGGGATGAGAAGTATGTTTGAACAACAAGTTTGTTGTTCCTGAGATGAGGAGGGACATAATTCACAGACAAAGCATATTTATTACAAGAGTGAACCTTTGATACACCATTCTCCCCATTGGTCATAGGCATTTTCCCTTTTACGACTCTTGATTCTCAATTTCCTTTTGCAATGAAGCTATTTTTTCGTTATTTTGTTACGAGTGACCTTTATTGATTCAAATAACTCATTGAAATGACGTTTAACTTTTTCATTTTCTTCTAGAAAACTTTCATTTTCCTTTTGTAATTCATTTACTAGGTTTTGAAGATGAAACGTTTGAGAAACTGAGAGTCTAAAGGAGGAGGCATTTGGGAGCTGTCATATTGTTCGTTTGACCCTTTAATTTAGAGATTTGGGCTTTCAACTTTTCGATCGTGTTGCAATGAGCTTGAATCTGCTCATCACGTTTGTTAATTTGAAAAAGCGCATCAAACTCGAGCATCCGAGGATGTCTTGATATTTGAAGTTTTGACATTTTCTTTAAGATGTTAATATTTTAGTTGTAAATTAAAATGCTCAACCTCTAGTTTAGAAAAATGTTTAACCAAATTGTCGTGATCATCCAGTTCAATTTTCTCGTTTAGTTTAGAATTAGTTTTTCAAGCTCAATGACACGATCATGAGAGACTTTCGAGAACAGATAGTTCATGAAATTGGGAAGCATTAATAGAGCAATTTGAAGCGGTGAAAAACACATCTTGAGCAACACATTCGATAATAAGAGTCTCATTTAATGTATGCAAGTTCTTCCTCTCAATCTCATTATATTTTAGTGCACGCTCATAGTCACTAACTTCAACAATCATTGTATCAAATTCCTTTTCCATTCCTTAATATCGGGTTCTATCCCTTTTAAGACTCTCAAAGTGATCTTTTAGAAGTTTAAAGAAAGGCATGACCTCATTAAATAACATTCTTTCATTTGTTCAAAACCCTTTCTCCTTGATTATACCGGTGGGTGTGATCCTTTTCTTGCAAGTTTTCTCAAAATCAACAAATAGTTGAAATATAACATATTGGCTAATTAAGGTCTTGCTTTTAGTAGCAATTGTTCTCGGAGCGAGATGCATTGGTGTATTAGGAGGATACAGTCGCTCTAGGCATTTTCCAAAGGGAGGGTTTGTTTCAACAATATTTTCGACTTCTCGCTTATCTAAATCCATTTTTGAAAACTTGTTCGGAGTCGGCAATGTCTCGAGGCTTAAACTTGTTCAAGGAAATCCAGTTTTCCTTCTTGTAGTCATGAGGAGTGATAATAATTTTTTTCCTTTGCATTTAGGATCATTTAGTTTCTTATTCATCTTCTCCCTAGTGATTTCATCTAGTTTCTTATCATCCTCAGTGCACTCAAGCGCAACTAGGTTTTTGTCTAGGTTTAAGAATCTCATTGCCATCATAGATCACACTTTGAGTTTTTTGCTATCTTCCGTTACTCGGGGTTGGGTTTATCTATAATGGGAACACTATGCTTATCGCTTAGAACTCTATGCTTAGTGATCATGTGAGCGATCTGAATGGTGTTTCCTTGTATGTACAACTTGTTTTCAAGTTTGTTTTTCAAAGTTTTCGATTAGAAAAGTCTCAAGAGTGTTGATTCCTTGGCATTAAATTCTTGCTTAAGCATTTTCACATTTTCTTGAAGTTCTTGTTTTGCTTATTTGTTTTAGAAAGCTTTTCTTGCAAGGAATTTAACTCTTGTTTCAATACTTTTCTCTAAAATTACTTTTCTAATGATTTATGCGTACTTGGTCATCCATTTCCGCTCACGAGTGGTCAACTCAAATTTTGCACGTTGTTCATAAATAGCAACACGTTCTTTATAGGCATTTAGTTGAAATTACAGAATCATCAGGGCACATGCAGTGTATTCATCAAAACATAGTCATTGTTGATGCGCGAAGATGCATCACTTGGTACAACTTCACTTTCACTTTGTTTCACATATTGATCATATGGAACAATATCGATATTACCCATATTTTCAACATTTGATTCAATAGTTTCGATTGATAGTACTTTGTCATGCATCTGTTGCACATCAAGCATCATCATATAGTTTAATACCTCACGAGATGAGTTTGTCTTTGGATGAGCGGTTTGTGGTGAAGAAGAGACCTTGGGAGAAACCATTGGAGAAATAGCCATAAAAATTGTGTGTGCAGTGGGTCCATCATCCACATCGAGTCGTATGCATCACAATCAATGACTTGAAAGGCATTATGATGATTGTGACCTATCTCCGAATAAATTGCTCATCCACATCGCATCATAGGTCTTGGCATTGCCCTCGCCTAGAAACAAACAATTCCTCTTCATCCAAGCGGCACCATTGTCCCGAGCTTGTACAAGCAACATCTTATCTCAAGTGTCGGCATTACATGGGCGCTTTGGAGATGTGCGTTTCTTGCAATGTGTCCCTCACCACCACGTTATAACATTTGATCGGCAGCTTGACCTTGGTTACCATTCCTTCCTCGATTACGGTTACCAACATAACCTCTACCACCCCACTGTTCCCCGATCATCTGTCTTTCACAGGCTGGTTGCACGATCCTTCCATCTTTACAAATAGCTTGATTGTGTGGGTTAGATCTTTGTTCGAGGTTGTTGTTGGTTTGTGGGAGAATTCATGTTTTGACTAATCGGAAGAGCTAGTTGATTAATGAAGTTACCACGTGTGCATCAAAGATCGACTTGTTTGAACATAGGATCGGGAATGAGTTTGTGATTACCATTACCCAAGGGTATGACTTGTGAGGCTTTGGTTGTGATTCCGATGTTTGAGTAGAAGGCGGTTGAGTCATTAGGCGAGCTTGACTCTCCACGGTTGGTTTTAAACCGATTAAGAATCATTTTTCAAACATAGCATGTCTCTCATTTCGAAGGAGGAAGGCATAGAGTTGCTCATAGTTTGTATTCTTCAATCCTTTAGTGAGCTTCACAGAGGTGACAAACTTGTGCCATTCGGGATTCATGTTGTTCACAAATTTTGAGTTCAATTGAATGTTAGGCATAGTCATCCCGATGTTCCTCATATCATTCACCAACTTATGAAATCTCACATAGTACTCATAGACACTCTCATCGGTTTCATCTTGAAGTGTTCAAATTCGTCATAGAGTTGTGATTCTCTGTCTTCCATAGTTAATTCGAACTTGAGAGAAGCATCTTGACATTATCCCATCCGCCTTTGCTTTGTGTTATGATTGATCGACTTGTAGATGTCTTTAGGAAGACCTTGAAGAACAATGTTAGAAGCCCCGATATCTCGCATCGAATCTACGGGATTTTACTAAATCAAGAGAAAACCGTAAACAATCACCCAAGTCGCTAGAAGATAATGCACTAAGTCGCTAACACCTAATTAAGCTACACTCCCAAGTCGCTAATGTCCCAAGTCGCTAGACAAATGCAAGTCGCTAAGTAGTAACTCGCTAAGCCTCAAGTCGCTAGCAAAATTTTGGCGACAATTAGCCACACAAGTCGCTAAAGATTCAAGTCGCTAAAGAGCAACTCCCTGAGACCAAGTCGCTACCACCAAGTCGCTACCCGTAGTGGAGAGTCCACTACTTGTCTTGTTAATCGCTAGGTCTAAGTCGCTAGCTCCAAAGCGTAACTCGCTACAAAATAGTGAAGCAAGTCGCTACGAAGAAAGAAATCCGTATATCAAGTCGCTAGCAAGAAAAACCACATAAACATCACTTTTAATCCAAAACAACCCAACCAAGATGATTCAAGCTTACCAAATGAAAACCTAAACACTTGTGATGATTCTAAACATAAAAGTACTAACAAAATCCAAGCTTTAACACAAGAAATCAACCAAATGATGCACAAACCACTAAACTTTTCAAACTCAAAACCACCTAAAACCACTAAAATCCAAAGATGTGCGAGATATGATCTAACCATGGCTCTTGATACCAATTGTAGGATATTAGTTTTCACATACACATCAAACCATAACACAAAGTGGCGTATGAATGGAGTTCTAGAGAGAGAAAGTTAGAGGTTTAGGGAACTTAGTGAGAGAAAGTGAAAGATATTATTATGAGCTCCAACTCTCTACCTTGGAAGGTAGAGAGTATTTATAGTCTTACAATAAAACGCCACACAACGGGCTGTGGATCAGACATACAGTGGGTAAAGACCCGTCCGTCCTCCACGGTGTTACTAAACTAAATACTACTTAGCTTAAAAGAACTATGACTACGAGCTTTCTAACGATTACATATACTAGAGGTGACCGACTCTTTAATACCTGGAATTTCTAATTCCTAACAGTATCGAGAAGATACAAAGTGTTGTAGTATTAGATTAGTGCACTCATAACATTTGTTACGTACTTGTTGTCTATTGTTATACATCAAGTTGTTTGTCATCTTTTCTTGTTAGATTGTGTGGATCAACGTGATCGTGTAGAGATCGAGTAGATCTTGTGTAGTTTGTGTTGATATTATGTCGATCGGGTTGATCATGTAGAGATCGAGTACATCTCGTGTAGCTTGTGTTGATAGTGTGTATATCGGGTAGATCGAGTGTAGATCGGGTAGATCGTGAGAAGATCGGGTAAATCGTGAGTGAGATTGGTTCTAACTAGATTAGAACTCGACATTTAGCTTAGTGTCAGAAATTGTGATAAGCGACGTTATACTGTTTTCTTCTCCTAAAGAGAGTTTGCTGACATAGTGCATTGAACTCTCAAGTTGGGTACTCAAAGAATGGAGTAGGGCGAAGAGGAGCTTCGTTATCAAACCACTATAAATCTCCGTATCTCGGTTTGATCATTCCAACTCTTACCTTTGATCTTGCACTTTATATTTCTTATTTTTTATTGTTAGTTACTTTAGTATAGTCATATTGTGTTCATATAGCAATTAATTGATTTCACGATAACTCGAATCAAAGTTTTTCTAAAGTGAATTTTATAACGAGACAAAAACGGTAAAACTATTCAACCCCGTTTTAGTTTTCCACACATTCTTCTTCAATTGAGCAATACTTAACAACTTTAAACCGTTTCTTGGCCAATTCAAGTCAATAAAAATTGATCATTGGTTCAAAAAGTAGAATTTAAACACTTATGTGTTTTCTCGTGATCGTGATGAATACTTGACACTTGGTCGTGTTTGGAGCGGATATCATACAAATGATCACAGTACTAGTGTAGCACTCACCGATTACCAAAACATCTGAGACCCGTCGGTCGAAAACTAACCGAAAACTTCTTTTGTTTTTTCTTTTTTGATAAAATGGTCTAAGCTGCCAGGAAAGAAGCTATGATACCACTTAATATGCACTTATATGAATCAAAAGATTCGAATAAGAGCTGTGGATAATCCGGATATGCTATAGAAGAAAGAAAATCACAGATTAAGCCAAAAGATTTGTTATTGAATAATGAGTTTGTTACAAGAATTAGAGATAGAAAGTAGTTACTATTTCATAGCGAATGAAAAATGAAATACATGGGTGGGTATTTATAGAACGGGCGGGTAATTCAAATATTGGTAGATGACGTGTTCGGACCAGTGAAATGATGACACGTGGGGGATTGGGAAAAGTTCATATCAATTAGCCCCTGACTACCATAAAACAACCATTTAGCGTCATTATTAGTGACAAAAGATATGACGTCGCAAAACTACGTGACTAATAGCAACAAGTATAGTGTCGAACATGTTGTCAATGTCACTACTTGAGTCGCAAATAAGTCAGTTGATAGATGTTATATAAAAAAATGGTTTCGTGAAAGTTACCGAATTGATGTGTCTTGGACGGCGACATATAACAATGTTGTTGATAAAAAATAGCGACATAAAAAGCGAATTAAAACTCAAATGTCGCTTTACACAGACGAGAATAGTGACATAAACAATGTCATGTTACACCAAATGTGACATAGATAGAAACATAAACAGCGTTAGGGGTGGACCAACTACGACACCCGTCGTGACCTGAATAGCATTAGGTGGCATAAATAGTGACTTAAGGACACAAAGAGATGTGATGCTATTTTAGATAGCGACTTATGAAAGGATGTCGCTATAGTTGTCTCTATATATAGCGACATGCTTTAGATGTCACAAAATTTTGCGACTTCCTCGTAAAGCTTCTAATGTTGCGTAACTAAACGCGTTGCTAAGGCAAAATGTGTCGGTAAAAGCGTCGCTAGATACGTCGGATTTTTTTTGTAGTGTAGAACTATGACTGAATGTAATTCATGTGTCAAATCTGATGGTATGGGTATACCAAGGGTTTCTGGGTGTATATATGAAACAGACACGCAATAATATATATGGGACTTTCTTAATTGCATGTGTCCTTGTGGACGTAAGTAGGAACCAGTTACAAAGAATTGTATATCAAGAACTAGCTAGCTATTTTTCTTTATATGTTTTGACGGATTGTACTTAATTTTTCTATGCAGGCATGCTTTGAAGCACATGAAAGAAGGAAGCAACATTGTAAACACGACGTCATCATTAGCATACAACCAACCTATACCAATTTATTTGGCTTGACTACATTTCAACAAAGGAAGCCATTGTATATTTCACAACGGGTCTGCATTGCATATGGTAGAAAAGAGGATCCGTGTCAATGGTGTGGCTCCCGGACCTGTATGGACACCACTGCCAACTGCAGCACTCAATGATACAGATATAGCAATATATGGGTCACATATGCCATTTGGTAGGGCAGCACAACCTTGCGAGATTGCTCCATCTTTCGTGTTCCTTGCATCGGATGAGTCTTCCTATATGACTGGCCATTTCCTTCATCCTAATGGTATTGCACTTAAACACATACATGTAACTGCTTATAAAAACACCTTTACTAGTGAATATGTCGTTTACATAAAAATATTTGTACATTTTTTTTTTATCTAATTGGTCATCCTTGTTACTGCACAAAATATACTTGCATTATAAACTAGCTTGAAATTCAATTGGTCATCCTTGAGTACCAATCTTTTGAGTACCAATCCTGACTAGCTGAAGGAATTATATCAAACTTAGTGAGGGACCAATTATGGCCATCTATCTCTACTACATATAAAACAAATATGTTTTTACTTAAAACTTAAAAAACTAAAAATGTGTAATATTTGATGTTTTAAATATCCTTTTAAAGCTTAAATCCAACATAAAAATAGTAAACAATATATATTGTCTTAATTAAAATAGTTTTCTTAACATTGTTCCCACCCAAAGCATTTAAAAAAAAATGCATGACAACTTTTGACAATTTTTTTGATGTAGTTTCTAAAAGGAAAGATATCTTTTTGTGTATTTAATCCCAATATTAACAATGTTTAAAATTCCATCTACAAACTATATTGTATAAGACTATATTATAACTTCTTTGTATTATTATTTTGCTTCATATTTGATTGTTCACAATTGATGAAAATTAATAACCACAATATCACAACTATAGCTATTTGCCATATTAAAATCTCGTTGCTATTTGATTCAATACATATTGACCCAAACCCAAAAAATTGGTAGTTTGGCTCTTATTGCACGTCACTACAAGAAAACTGTCACTAAGTGACACAAAAAGTTATCAAAAGTTCAAAAAGTTTCACCAAAGTCACAAACTGCCAGCACAAGGAGTAAAGTGTCACTAGGGTTCTTACATATTTCTCCTACACTTAAAAAATATAACTAAAATGGTGTCAATAAAACCTATATATTGTGATATAAAAAGAGTGTCGCTATATATTTTAACTTTTGACATAGTTATCTAATAAAAAATGTTGATGCAGCCAAAAACACAATCAGTTACCTACTACACTTTCTCATTAAGGTCACTACAAACTCAGACTTCTTGATATCCCTTTGTGTTACTCTGTGACTAAAATCCCTGTAAGTAAATGTTATTTTTCTTGTACTCTAGCGAGACTTCTAAAATGGACAAATACTAAAGATTATTACAATGGGCCATAGTTTACAGGCTTACAGCTTTTTTGGTCAACCGTTAATTAAGCTGCCTTATTCACATCTCCCTGGCTACCAGATTGCTAAATGGATAACACAAAATACTTTTTAATTAGTAATAGTTTATACACGAGGTTTGTATCGAATAATATTGTGTGTACTGAGGTGATTTGTATGCTGAATGTACCATTTTTTTCAACAAGGGTAGATCTTGATCCACCATTTAATACGGTCAGATTATTTACTCTAAACAAACACACCCAACACTCCAACCTCATACCTAGCTCCAATAAAATTATTTATCCATACCTAGCTCATCCACCTTTCTTTTTTACCAGCACAAACGTTATCAAATAACTTAATTGATTAGTATATATGATATGATGTTGCCAAATAAAAACTGATCATATTATGATTTAATTTTGACATATCAGAGGTTATCAATTTTCCAACATATTTTTAGTGATATGTCTTTACTTTGTAGACAGATTAAGAAAACTAGTTTTGTGGGAAACACTGGATTGAGATTTTTAGACAGAATTGGAAGACTCAATCCACATGTGTCATTGTAATGGTACAAAGAAATTGTTGGTAACAAAAAAACATGCATATCGTAAGAAAGTTGCAGTACTTGATTATAATTTAATGAATGCATTACGTGTCGTGCTACACTTCATCCATAAGTTGTTGGCTTGTCACTAGCTTGCGACATTAAGAAAGGTTGAAAGACGTGCGTAACTTTTGATTTACTCTAATATGATTGATTACCTTTTCCTGCATTCTGCTCTCTCTCTCTATATAAACTTGTCACTAAATGAGTTCCCTTCATTGAATTCATCTATATATCTTAAGTAATTGTGATGCTGCATTCGATGGTGTCCACCTCATGCAAGATTTCAATTGCACGTAGCTTATTTAGTTCACATGTTATAACAAGAATTAGCACTAATAGGGTTACACGGCGATAGGAGGTCTTCTAAAGGCGGGGATCCTCAGCTATTCGCACCTTTATGGTCTTTTATATCAGCTTATTTATCTTTCAGTTATAATTAATTATTTTGATTCAGTTATAGACAATTTCCAATATTTTTAATTATGTTAGTAGGAGTTGATTATAAGCTTTCATGCAATTATATTATCCTAACTATTGGACTTTGTTGAATTTATTTTAGTCCAAGGAAATGTGGATGGAAGAAGGAGAACGGCGATTTCCACCACAGAACCAAGAGTCACAACCAGGGAAAGAATATCTCATGAACCCTCGACCTCTATTCGCTAACCCTCATTACAAGCCCTCTAATAAACTCAAGGTACATTTCATGTTGATTAGTTGTTAAATAAAACATTATTTGCTATATTTGTTGTTAAACAACCATTGTAGTTGTTAATAAAGGGTTGCAAATCCAGTCTGCCCATAAGAGCTGAAAGTGTTATAGACCAGTGAGTAATCCAAGTAACTGAAAGTGTTTAGCTTCTTGGCACAGGGAAAGGTGGCGTTAGTAGCAGGAGGAGATTCAGGTATTGGAAGGTCAGTTTGTTACCACTATGCTAAAGAGGGTGCGACTATAGCATTTACTTATGTGAAGGCGATGAGGACATAGATGCAAAAGACACACTGGATATTATAAATGAGTCAAAATGGAAGGCTCGGTTGATCCTATTGCCATACCTCACGGATCTTAGGTATGATAAAATTGCAAGAATGTTGTTGATGAGGTCATTGCTAAATATGGAGGCATTGATGTACTAGTGAACCTTCCAGCCGTGCAATACTATACGTATTCGTATTCATTGGAAGAGATCACAGAGGAGAGGCTTGAAAAGGTGTTTCGGACCAATATTTTCTCATATTTCTTCTTGACAAAGTATGTATCGTTTCTTAACATGTTAATGATATCTTTTCTAGGATGCATTATAATCTTATAAGTATTTGAAATACTGAATAATTCATAAGTCATTTTTTTATACATTGATGTTACCATTTTAACACAGGCTTTTTTAAATTCTTATAACTAGACATAGGGCGATCACTTAGATAGGAACCAGTTAAAATCTGTTATTGATCTCCAGCCTTTTCATTTAAAAAAAATATATATATATGTAGATGGGTTGTAACGACTTATTTTTATGTAGGCATGCTTTGATGCACATGAAAGAAGAAAGCAGCATCATAAACACAACGTCAGTGTTAGCATACAATCCCGACCCACCAAGTTGGCTTGACTACACTTCAACAAAGGGGCCATCGTATCCTTCACAAGGGGTCTAGCATTGCATTTGGCGAAAAGAAGATTCGTGTAAATGGTGTGGCCCTGGTCCTATTTGGACACCACTGCAAGCTTCAGTACTCAATGACAAGGACATAGCAAGGTTTGGGTCAACGGTGCCCATGAATCGGGCAGGTCAACCTTACGAGGTTGCTCCATCATACGTGTTCCTTGCATCTCAGGACTCTTCCTATATGACTGGCCAAGTTCTTCATCCTAATGGTAAACACTTACATGTTACTGCTTATGATAACACACGCATTAGTGCCACTAGTACAACACTATATATGCCATGTGCATACAAATATTTATACAGTTTTCTTTTATCCAGTAGGTCACCCTTGTTACTGCATAAAAGATACTTGCATTATAACTTAGAAGTACTTACAAAGTATCATTCGTGACAGCCTTTTTACCAACCATTGTAAGAGAAAAAAATGGTTAAATAATTTATACTTTTCCATGCTTTTAACTTAAACACATTTACATGTTTGTGAATATGAACAACGTGCTTAGCAAACGTTTATGCATCTTCTTAAGCCACTTTAAAAGTGTTCGCGAATCACATATTTGTTGCTGTTAGTTTTTCTATAATAAACTTGGAGGTTTTGAAGTTAGTGATGTTGCAATCTCTTTTTGCAGGCGGGGTGATGGTCAATGGTTAGTCCTTTAGAACTAGAGTGAACTTATGATAAATATTGTTAATATGTAACTTGATTGTCAAGGCATCGAACATGAAGTTCTTGAGACTATTAGAACTGTTGTAATAAATTACTGATGATCGATTGCATTACTTGCTTATGGTCGATCTTATTATAATTATGAATGCATCCATAACTTGTTTGGTAATAATCTCTATTTAATTCTATTTATTGATGATTTTAGTATAATGACATGGGTTTATTTCTTGAAAGAAAAGTCTCAAGTTTTTTAATTTTCAAAAAGTTTAAAAATTTTGTCAAAAAGCAAATGGGGAGTTTTATCAAAATTTTGAGAAGTGATCAAGGAAAAGAATAGAACTCATAAGAGTTTGGCAAGTTCTGTAAGGATGAAGGCATGCACAGACAGCTCAAAACTCGATATACACCTAAACAAAATGGTGTAGTAGAGAAAAAGAATCAGACCGTTAGAAATGGCGAAATCAATGATGCATGAGACGGTTTACCAAATTTTTTTTGGTCAGAAGCAGTTTAAAAAGCAGTATATTTGTTGAATAGAATTCTAACAAAAGCCCTCGATAATAAGACTCCACTTGAAGCGTGGAATGGAATAACCTTCGGTAAGACATCTTAAAGTTTTTGGGTGCGTTGTTATTCTCGGATACAAAAGCAAAAAAAGATATAAGTTAGATGAGAAAAGTGAAAAGTGCATTTTTGTAGGCTATAGTAGCAAGTCAAAAGATTATAGATTATATATAGCCTAAAAACAAAAAATGTAATAGTTAGTTGAGATGTAACTTTTGATGAAAATTCTTCCTGGAATTGGGAAGAAGAAAAAATGGAAGAAACAAGTTTTCCAACTAACAATATACAGGATGAAGCACATGTAGAAAGTGATGAAAATCAACCATCACATGACGAAGTACCCAGCGAAGAACATGATGAAAAATCTCAAAGTCCACCACCAAGAAAATACCGTTCATTGACAAAAATATACAATGCTAATTTTTGTCATGTAGAACCGTAAACTTTTGAAGAAGAGATTAGAGATGAATCATGGAAAGAAATCAATGGAGGACGAAATTCAAGTTATCGAAAAGAACAACACATGGGAGCTCGAGATGCACCATTAGACAAAGACGTTATTGGTGTCAAATGGGTGTACAAAGTCGATACAATGCGAGATGGTTCCATTCAAAGGAATAAGGCAAGACTAGTCGCAAAAGTTACTCACAACAACCAGAATTGACTACCACAAGACATTTGCTCCAGTTGCACGAATGGACACAGTCCGAGTAATCATCTCACTATCAGGACATAAAGTTTGGTTACTCTATCAACTCGACGTCAAGTCAACAATTTTCAATGGAGAACTTAAAGAATAAGTTTATATGAATCAACCTCAATGATTCAAGGTTGAAGGAAAAGAAGAAAAAGTTTACAAGTTGAAGAAAGCGCTCTACGGACTCAAGCAAGCACCGCGAGCATGGTATATCCAGGTCGATGGTTTATTAAGGAAAAAGATTTTGATCAAAGCAAAAGCGAGCCGACTTTGTGTGTTAAAAATAAAGGTACAAAATGACATTCTAATTGTAGCGCTCTATGTCGATGATCTTGTGATCACATGGAATAACAAGATTGAAGATTTCAAAATGAAATGATCCAAAATACGAGATGAGTGATTTAGGAATTTTAAATCATTTTCTCGAAATGGAAATATATCAAGACGATGGCGGAGTATATTTTTTTTTGGTCAAGAACAGTATGTCGAGAAGATTTTGAAGAATTTGGATATGTCGAAATGCGAACCGAATGACACTCCTTTGGCTGTCAACGAAAAGCTTATGAAAGATGACGGTTCGAGTAAAGTTGACGCCACACTTTACTGAAGTTTGGTGGGGAAATTGTTATACCTCATAGCAATAAGGCCCGACATCATGTTTGCCGCTAGTTTACTCTCAAGGTTCATGCACAATCCTAGTCAGACACATGGGAGTAGGTAAAATAAATTTAAGATATTTGCAGGGCACGAAAGATTTTGGAATCAAGTTCGAAAAAAATTTAGATGTAAATTTGCATGGTTTTTGTGATAGTGATTAGGGAGGATGTACGGATGATATAAAAATACATCCGGATATATTTTTTCTTGGTTCGGTGTGTTTAGTTGGTGCTCCAAGAAGCAACAAGCAATCGGCGCAATCATCACGTAGCGATAGCTCTAGCCACGCACTAGTGTAGCACCACCGATTACCAAAACATACTTGACCCATCGGTCGGAAAACTAACCACGAAAACTTCTTTTGTGTTTTCTTTTTGATAAAATGGTGCGAGTGCCAAGAAAGAAGCTATGATACCACTTAATATGAACTTATATGAATCAAAAGATTCGAATAAGAGCGTGGATAATCCGGATATGCTATAGAAGAAAGTAAATCACATATTAAGCCAAATGATTTGTTATTGAATAATGAGTTTGTTACAAGAACGGTTACAAGAATTAGAGATAGAAAGTAGTTACTATTTCATAGCTAATGAAAAATGAAATACATGGGTGGGTATTTGTAGAACGGTCGGGTAATTCAAATGTTGGTAGATGACGTGTTCGGACCAGTGAAATGATGACACGTGGGGGATTGGGAAAAGTTCATATCAATTAGCCCCTGACTACCAAAAAACAACCATTTAGCGTCATTATTAGTGACAAAAGATATGACGTCGCAAAACTACGTGACTCATAGCAACAAGTATAGTGTCGAACATGTTGTCAATGTCACTACTTGAGTATGCAAATAAGTCGGTTGATAGATGTTATATAAACAAAAGGGTTTCGTGAAAGTTACCGAATTGATGTGTCTTGACGCATGACATATAACAATGTTGTTGATAAAAAATAGCGACATAAAAGCGAATTAAAACTCAAATGTCGCTATACACAGACGAGAATAGTGACATAAACAATGTCATGTTACACCAAATGTGACATAGATAGAAACATAAACAACGTTAGGGGTGGACCAACTACGACACCCGTCGTGACCCGAATAGCAATAGGTGGCATAAATAGTGACTTAGGGACACAAAGAGATGTGATGCTATTTTAGATAGCGACTTATGAAAGGAAGTCGCTATAGGTGTCTCTATATATAGCGACATGCTTTAGATGTGACAAAATTTTGCGAGTTCCTCATAAAGCTTCTAATGGTTCGTAATTAAATCGTTGCTAAGGCAAAATGTGTCGGTAAAAGCGTCGCTAGATACGCCGGATTTTTTTGTAGTGTAGAACTATGACTGAATGTAATTCATGTGTCAAATCTGATGGTATGGGTATACCAAGTGTTTCGGGTGTATATATAAACAGACACGCAATAATATATATGGGACTTTCTTAATTGCATGTGTCGGGACGTAAGTAGGAACCAGATTAAAGAATTGTATATCTAGAACTAGCTAGCTATTTTTCTTTATATATTTTGACGGATTGTACTTAATTTTTCTATGCAGGCATGCTTTGAAGCACATGAAAGAAGGAAACAACATTGTAAACACGGCGTCATCATTAGCATACAACCAACCTATACCAATTTATTTTGCTTGACTACATTTCAACAAAGGGAGCCATTGTATCTTTCTAACGGGTCTGCATTGCATATGGTAGAAAACAGGATCCGTGTCAATGGTGTGGCTCCCGGACCGTATGGACACCACTGCCAACTGCAGCACTCAATGATACAGATATAGCAATATATGGGTCACATATGCCATTTGGTAGGCTAGCACAACCTTGCGAGATTG
This sequence comes from Chrysanthemum lavandulifolium, assembly GCA_022545495.1. Lineage (NCBI taxonomy): Eukaryota > Viridiplantae > Streptophyta > Magnoliopsida > Asterales > Asteraceae > Chrysanthemum > Chrysanthemum lavandulifolium. Next base: position 41,572,788 of record CM040238.1, on the reverse strand, counting down.
CTCCATCTTTCGTGTTCCTTGCATCGGATGAGTCTCACTACTACAAAAAATCTCATAGAAACCGGTCAAAATGGCCCATGAAGAGTGGTTTTGGAACCACTCTCTAAAGGGGGTATCTCCATGATCGAATCATTTAGAAACCAGTTTGGCAACCTATCTCTATTAGAAGCATCGACACCGGTTTTCTCCTTAAAATCGATCTCCATTATAGACTAAACAAACATATTTTTATTAGACATTGACACTGGTTTTTGCACAACCAATCTTTATAGAAGCATCTAACCTATCTTTATATAGAGTAAAAAGATACGTTTTTAACTTAAAACCAGTCTTTTTTTAGATCTATTTTATTAAAAAAAAAAAAACATTTTTAAATTTTCCAATAAATTGAAAAACTGTAGAAATGATTTTTTTTATTAATATAGAACTATATATAAATGCATCAAATATATATAAAGTGATTAAAATACACCACAAATGTCGAAATCAACAAAGTAAATTAAGATAATACGTCAATTCAACTAAACATAAATCCTAGACAAAATCCAAATTGAAACACCGGAATTCAACAAACTATAAAGAAAAACACTAGAATTCAACATAATTATAAGGGATTAATCGCGCCACAGTGTAAACCATGCACCAATGATGGCGTTCAATTCTATGTTCTCTAACGGACGCCGTCACTCCAAGGTACCTATACGTTAATTAATGAAATAAAAACTTCAGTAATCTATAAAACCAAAAACTCTAGAATGGATGAAACTATTGCACGTCTAGTGAGTTATTCAAGAAGATTGTAGAGAATACTCTAATAATTCGGATAACATCAAGAATGGTTGGAGCTTTGGAGGTAGCATTATGTGTTATCTTGAGATATAATAGGAATCCTAACTTCATGGCCTCTGGCACACATTAACAAAAAAAATAGACTAGCCAAAGAACCATGATCCGAAAAAGGCCAACACATATGCTTATTCGAACGAAAAAGACTAGTCGTCAGTAGTACCTGGTATAAACAATGACTCAGCTCTTGCCTTGTTGTATGTAGTTGTTTCTCTAATGCAAACACGGATAAAACCAAGGCGTCCCATTCCTCGCATCAAGTAGAAAGTGCAATGTAACACATAAGAGCTAAATTACATACCCAAGCCAAATAACTATAAAAGATGGTTCTTTTAAAAACGTCTGAGTTAGCATATTCGGACTGAAATATAGTAGAAAACCGCAAAATTAAAGTAATAAAACAAACATACAAATCACATACATTCTGGAACATTCCACGCATCCCAGGAATACTTGTCGCCTTTAGTGGTCTAGGCTTCACAACCTGCAAGCAAGTCCATGTGTAAGTAACGATTAAAATCTTGATTTTGTAAACACAATATATAAGTCCATGAGACACAAACATTTCTAGTTTTAATGGGAACAAGGTCATCCACAGTTAAGTTTCTTGGAGAAGTTTTAATCATCAAAACAATGTAACATAGAAGGGGGAGGAGATACAAATATAACATATCAATAACGCACCTCTTCGTTCATATGCTTAATTTGTAAATACAAATAGATAATGTACTGTAACACAACTAAGGGCGTGCTTGGTTCAAGTTGAGTAATGGGAAAGGAAAAGTAATAATAATACAGGGAAAAGGAATGAGCATTCTCATTGATTTTATGTTGCATGTTAAGTTCTATATAATCACTCCCATTATCTTAAATATTGCTTGTTTAATTCATAACACTATATTTTATGATTTAACAATTACCAAACAAAATCGATAACATGAAACAAAAGACCAAACAAATAAAATAAGCATCTAAAAAATGTTGCAGCATTCATACTTACCTGGTATATTGTATACATCTTCCCAACTTATAAAACTCCAAAATAAGTTATGCTGCAATGAGAAATTAAATTATTTGACGAATGATGAGATACTACTAGTAAGTTATTAGTTATGTAATAAAACATCATTAGTTAGTATCCATGTATATATTCACTCATCTGAACAAATAACATACAACGATACAAGTATAACTAAACATGAAGTAACTACCTTTTCTTGAGTAACAATTTTTGTAGTATAATAAAGTGATTTAATATGACAGTATAATGATTTGTATGCGGGGCTTATGAACCACTATGATATAAGATCACAATAGTAGAGCACATACTGACATATAGAACATAATGAATTTGGCTTACTAAAAGTTGCAACTAATGTACCGCGATAAACGAGTTTAGTTCAAAAAATAAGAATTTTGAATATGTCATTATAGCTTATCAAGTATATCGGGTCAACCCGATAACCCAATAATGAAATAATTACGACCTTAACCCGACCTTATATTGCAATCGGGTTAATCGGGTTGACCCGATAAACCCGATAAGCTAAGTTGGACCCGAATCAACCCGTCCCTATAATGCCTTATCGGGTTCAAGACGGTCGGGTTGACCCATTTGACACCCCTACTCGCATATAGAAAACATGATCTTTGATAACAGTCGAAGGAAGGTATCTCAAGAAAGTAGATTTACCTTTACCTAGCTAAACAACTAAGTAAAGCAAGAAAACTTATATAAACATCAAAGATATGTTACATTGTAATTTAAGTTCCTCAATGGTGACAACCACTGGTAAAGCAATAAATACAGTACTAGCCTATAGATCTAAGGTTTTACAAATCTAGGTGGATATTGTTTTAACCTTAATACTAATGTGAGCAAACCAAACTAACCATGTAACGTTAGATTTTTATCGGTTACCATTTATCAGTGCCATACTATGGGGATATATAAAGAGCTGCTTCATACCATATTGAATATAAGGCATGCCACTTTTGCTTTAAATACCACTAGTTCACCCACAACTGAAATGACAAGATCTCGATTCACCAAGGTGAAAGAACTACTTATATGCTAGCAACTCTGTGAAATCAGGAAAATAGTGAGCGTTTTTTAAAATGCAAATTATATCTTTGATCATTTCATATATCTGTTAAGTCTGTTCTTTACCAAATATTTGACACATCTACAACTAATTTGACACAGTTCAGGCTTTTAAATTCTAAGCTTTTAAAGTCTAAGTCGCTCGAAGTATAATATATACGTACAAATTATTAGTTTATTACTAATTATATGACATAAGCTTAAACCAATGAATGTAAATCTCATGTTATACATCATTTACTTATCATGTAGAAAGTACCTATTTATTAAATTGATAGAAATATCACTTATACCCATCTAAAGTCTTAAACTAATACAACACCCAAAGATAGGGAAAGAGCTTACGGAGTTGCATCAAAACACACGAGAACTTTGTGTTTGTACTTTGTTATCATCAGTGATCAGTCTTGAAAACTCGAAAGAAGACATGGGTGATTCAAGCTTTTTGAAGTTAAGGTCATGAGACCAAATGGTCCAAGCCCACCATGAACAGCCGCACCTCTAACCTCACAAATGCTTTTGCCAAGATCATTTTGTGGGAATTCTGACCATTTTTCATCATACAGTTGTGATTATTCTAAGCTCGAAAATGGAAAGGTAACATCTACATCTACCTGCACTAATGTCATGTTGAATAAACACTCAATCAACTGTGTATACTATATCAATAACAGAATATAAAGCAAGTCTTTTAGAGATCATATTGAAAATTACAAGACTAAAAGATCTAAACCTGAAAGAATAGATACATATACACCTAAACCAGAATTTGTAACTAAAAGTATAAAATAATTAATAATAGAAATCCTAAATTTCAGTTAGATCCTTAACATACATACAAAATTAATCACATAAATTTCAAAATAATCATAATTACATACAGCTAATAAACCTAATCTCAAAAATAAATGCAAACTTAAACCAAAATAATAATAATAATAATAATAACAATAATAAATAAATAAATAAATAAATAAAGCTTACTAGTGTGACATCATATGAACAAGGCCAGCATGGTTTCTATATGCAATCGAGCTTTAAACCATCATCAACGGTTGCAGTAGATATGTTAAAAATTAGACCAATAACCATTAACACTTGGGATTTTATGATTAAATTGAATGTTAGAGAAAGATTGCATACCTGGTTGTTGAAGATTTTCGAACTCATGAAGCCGTCAACTGGAAACACGTCAAAAGTGATTTAGGGTTTATGTTTATGTTGTCTATGTGAAAAGAAAAGAGAGGAAATAAAAGTGAAAAAAAGAAGGCGGAGAAATCCCGCTCAAAAGGGAAAAGTGAAACAAATAAAGCGGGGTCGTATAAAATAGTGTCTATAGAGACATGGTGCTTGCTGCATCAGTGTTTTAGATTGTGTACAAAGATTGGGTTTCACATGCAAAACAAGTTTTTATGCGTTTTGGATTATGAAAATTGGGTTTTTCAAGAAAACCAGTCTCAATTCGTTCCATTCCGGCTAGTTTTTTATTATAAGGACAGGGTTTTATATAAGCGGTCTTTATTTGGGGGTGTTTATAGCCTTTTGTGTAGTAGTGTCTTCCTATATGACTGGCCATTTCCTTCATCCTAATGGTATTGCACTTAAACACATACATGTAACTGCTTATAAAAACACCTTTACTAGTGAATATGTCGTTTGCATAAAAATATTTGTACATTTTTTTTTATCTAATTGGTCATCCTTGTTACTGCACAAAATATACTTGCATTATAAACTAGCTTGAAATTCAATTGGTCATCCTTGAGTACCAATCCTTACTAGCTAAAGGAATTATATCAAACTTAGTGAGGGACCAATTATGGCCATCTATCTCTACTACATATAAAGCAAATATGTTTTTACTTAAAACTTAAAAAACTAAAAATGTGTAATATTTGATGTTTTAAATATCCTTTTAAAGCTTAAGTCCCACATAAAAATAGTAAACAATATATATTGTCTTAATTAAAATAGTTTTCTTAACATTGTTCCCACCCAAAACATTTAAAAAAAAATGCATGACAACTTTTGACAATTTTCTTGGTGTAGTTTATAAAAGAAAAGATATCTTTTTGTGTATTTAATCCCAATATTAACAATGTTTAAAATTCCATCTACAAACTATATTGTATAAGACTATATTATAACTTCTTTGTATTATTAGTTTGCTTCATATTTGATTGTTCACAATTGATGAAAATTAATAACCACAATATCACAACTATAGCTATTTGCCATATTAAAATCTCGTTGCTATTTGATTCAATACATATTGACCCAAACCCAAAAATTGGTAGTTTGGCTCTTATTGCACGTCACTACAAGAAAACTGTCACTAAGTGACACAAAAGTTATCAAAAGTTCAAAAGTTTCACCAAAGTCACAAACTGCCAGCACAAGGAGTAAAGTGTCACTAGGGTTCTTACATATTTCTCCTACACTTAAAAAATATAACTAAAATGGTGTCAATAAAACCTATATACTGTGATATAAAAAGAGTGTCGCTATATATTTTAACTTTTGACATAGTTATCTAATAAAAAATGTTGATGCAGCCAAAAACACAATCAGTTACCTACTACACTTTCTCATTAAGGTCACTACAAACTCAGACTTCTTGATATCCCTTTGTGTTACTCTGTGACTAAAATCCCTGTAAGTAAATGTTATTTTCTTGTACTCTAGCGAGACTTCTAAAATGGACAAATACTAAAGATTATTACAATGGGCCATAGTTTACAGGCTTACAGCTTTTTGGTCAACCGTTAATTAAGCTGCCTTATTCACATCTCCTGGCTACCAGATTGCTAAATGGATAACACAAAATACTTTTAATTAGTAATAGTTTATACACGAGGTTTGTATCGAATAATATTGTGTGTACTGATGTGATTTGTATGCTGAATGTACCATTTTTTCAACAAGGGTAGATCTTGATCCATCATTTAATACGGTCAGATTATTTACTCTAAACAAACACACCCAACACTCCAACCTCATACCTAGCTCCAATAAAATTATTTATCCATACCTAGCTCATCCACCTTTCTTTTTTACCAGCACAAACGTTATCAAATAACTTAATTGATTAGTATATATGATATGATGTTGCCAAATAAAAACTGATCATATTATGATTTAATTTTGACATTTCAGAGGTTATCAATTTTCCAACATATTTTTAGTGATATGTCTTTACTTTGTAGACAGATTAAGAAAACTAGTTTTGTGGGAAACACTGGATTGAGATTTTCGACAGAATTGGAAGACTCAATCCACATGTGTCATTGTAATGGTACAAAGAAATTGTTGGTAACAAAAAACATGCATATCGTAAGAAAGTTGCAGTACTTGATTATAATTTAATGAATGCATTACGTGTCGTGCTACACTTCATCCATAAGTTGTTGGCTTGTCACTAGCTTGCGACATTAAGAAAGGTTGAAAGGCGTGCGTAACTTTTGATTTACTCTAATATGATTGATTACCTTTTCCTGCATTCTGCTCTCTCTCTATATAAACTTGTCACTAAATGAGTTCCCTTCATTGAATTCATCTATATATCTTAAGTAATTGTGATGCTGCATTCGATGGTGTCCACCTCATGCAAGATTTCAATTGCACGTAGCTTATTTAGTTCACATGTTATAACAAGAATTAGCACTAATAGGGTTACACCGGCGATAGGAGGTCTTCTAAGGCGGGGATCCTCAGCTATTCGCACCTTTATGGTCTTTTATATCAGCTTCTTTATCTTTCAGTTATAATTAATTATTTTGATTCAGTTATAGACAATTACCAATATTTTAATTATGTTAGTAGGAGTTGATTATAAGCTTTCATGCAATTATATTATCCTAACTATTGGACTTTGTTGAATTTATTTTAGTCTAAGGAAATGTGGATGGAAGAAGGAGAACGGCGATTTCCACCACAGAACCAAGAGTCACAACCAGGGAAAGAATATCTCATGAACCCTCGACCTCTATTCGCTAACCCTCATTACAAACCCTCTAATAAACTCAAGGTACATTTCATGTTGATTAGTTGTTAAATAAAACATTATTTGCTATATTTGTTGTTAAACAACCATTGTAGTTGTTAATAAAGGTTGCAAATCCAGTCTGCCCATAAGAGCTGAAAGTGTTATAGACCAGTGAGTAATCCAAGTAACTGAAAGTGTTTAGCTTCTTGGCACAGGAAAGGTGGCGTTAGTAGCAGGAGGAGATTCAGGTATTGGAAGGTCAGTTTGTTACCACTATGCTAAAGAGGGTGCGACTATAGCATTTACTTATGTGAAGGCGATGAGGACATAGATGCAAAAGACACACTGGATATTATAAATGAGTCAAAAATGGAAGGCTCGGTTGATCCTATTGCCATACCTACGGATCTTAGGTATGATAAAAATTGCAAGAATGTTGTTGATGAGGTCATTGCTAAATATGGAGGCATTGATGTACTAGTGAACCTTCCAGCCGTGCAATACTATACGTATTCGTATTCATTGGAAGAGATCACAGAGGAGAGGCTTGAAAAGGTGTTTCGGACCAATATTTTCTCATATTTCTTCTTGACAAAGTATGTATCGTTTCTTAACATGTTAATGATATCTTTTCTAGGATGCATTATAATCTTATAAGTATTTGAAATACTGAATAATTCATATGTCATTTTTTTATACATTGATGTTACCATTTTAACACAGGCTTTTTTAAATTCTTATAACTAGACATAGGGCGATCACTTAGATAGGAACCAGTTAAAAGCTGTTATTTATCTCCAGCCTTTTTCTTTAAAAAATATATATATGTAGATGGGTTGTAACGACTTATTTTTATGTACGCATGCTTTGATGCACATGAAAGAAGAAAGCAGCATCATAAACACAACATCAGTGTTAGCATACAATCCCGACCCACCAAGTTGGCTTGACTACACTTCAACAAAGGGGCCATCGTATCCTTCACAAGGGGTCTAGCATTGCATTTGGCGAAAAGAAGATTCGTGTAAATGGTGTGGCCCTGGTCCTATTTGGACACCACTGCAAGCTTCAGTACTCAATGACAAGGACATAGCAAGGTTTGGGTCAACGGTGCCCATGAATCGGGCAGGTCAACCTTACGAGGTTGCTCCATCATCACGTGTTCCTTGCATCTCAGGACTCTTCCTATATGACTGGCCAAGTTCTTCATCCTAATGGTAAACACTTACATGTTACTGCTTATGATAACACACGCATTAGTGCCACTAGTACAACACTATATATGCCATGTGCATACAAATATTTATACAGTTTTCTTTTATCCAGTAGGTCACCCTTGTTACTGCATAAAAGATACTTGCATTATAACTTAGAAGTACTTACAAAGTATCATTCGTGACAAACTTTTTAACAACCATTGTAAGAGAAAAAAATGGTTAAATAATTTATACTTGTCCATGCTTTTAACTTAAACACATTTACATGTTTTTGAATATGAACAACGTACTTAGCAAACGTTTATGTATCTTCTTAAGCCACTTTAAAAGTGTTCGCGAATCACATATTTGTTGCTGTTAGTTTTTCTATAATAAACTTGGAGGTTCTGAAGATAGTGATGTTGCAATCTCTTTTTGCAGGCGGGGTGATGGTCAATGGTTAGTCCTTTAGAACTAGAGTGAATTTATGATAAATATTGTTAATATGTAACTTGATTGTCAAGGCATCGAACATGAAGTTCTTGAGACTATTAGAACTGTTGTAATAAACTACGACTGATGATCGATTGCATTACTTGCTTATGGTCGATCTTATTATAATTATGAATGCATCCATAACTTTGTTGGTAATAATCTCTATTTAATTCTATATATTGATGATTTTAGTATAATGACATGGGTTTATTTCTTGAAAGAAAAGTCTCAAGTTTTTAATTTTCAAAAGTTTAAAAATTTTGTCAAAAACAAATGGGGAGTTTTATCAAAATTTTGAGAAGTGATCAAGGAAAGAATATAACTCATAAGAGTTTGGCAAGTTCTGTAAGGATGAAGGCATGCACAGACAGCTCAAACTCGATATACACCTAAACAAAATGGTGTAGTAGAGAAAAGAATCGAACCGTTAGAAATGGCGAAATCAATGATGCATGAGACGGTTTACCAAATTTTTTGGTCATAAGGTTTAAAAGCGATATATTTGTTGAATAGAATTCTAACAAAAGCCCTCGATAATAAGACTCCACTTGAAGCGTGGAATGGAATAACCTTTGTAAGACATCTTAAAGTTTTTGGGTGCGTTGTTATTCTCGGATACCAAAGCAAAAAGATATAAGTTAGATGAGAAAGTGAAAAGTGCATTTTTGTAGGCTATAGTAGCAAGTCAAAAGATTATAGATTATATATAGCCTAAAACAAAAAATGTAATAGTTAGTTGAGATGTAACTTTTGATGAAAATTCTTCCGGAATTGGGAAGAAGAAAAATGGAAGAAACAAGTTTTCCAACTAACAATATACGGGATGAAGCACATGTAGAAAGTGATGAAAATCAACCATCACATGACGAAGTACCCAATGAAGAACATGATGAAAATCTCAAAGTCCACCACCAAGAAAATACCGTTCATTGACAAAAATATACAATGCTAATTTTGTCATGTAGAACCGAAACTTTTGAAGAAGAGATTAGAGATGAATCATGGAAAGAAATCAATGGAGGACGAAATTCAAGTTATCGAAAAGAACAACACATGGGAGCTCGAGATGCACCATTAGACAAAGACGTTATTGGTGTCAAATGGGTGTACAAAGTCAAGACAATGCGAGATGGTTCCGTTCAAAGGAATAAGGCAAGACTAGTCGCAAAAGTTACTCACAACAACCGAGAACCGACTACCACAAGACATTTGCTCCAGTTGCATCGAATGGACACGGTCCGAGTAATCATCTCACTATCAGGACATAAAGTTTGGTTACTCTATCAACTCGACGTCAAGTCAACAATTTTCAATGGAGAACTTAAAGAATAATTTTATATGAATCAACCTCAATGATTCAAGGTTGAAGGAAAAGAAGAAAAAGTTTACAAGTTGAAGAAAGCGCTCTACGGACTCAAGCAAGCACCGCGAGCATGGTATATCCAGGTCGATGGTTTATTAAGGAAAAAGATTTTGATCAAAGCAAAAGCGAGCCGACTTTGTGTGTTAAAAATAAAGGTACAAAATGACATTCTAATTGTAGTGCTCTATGTCGATGATCTTGTGTTCACATGGAATAACAAGATTGAAGATTTCAAAATGAAATGATCCAAAATACGAGATGAGTGATTTAGGAATTCTAAATCATTTTCTCGAAATGGAAATATATCAAGACGATGGCGGAGTATATTTTTTTGGTCAAGAACAGTATGTCGAGAAGATTTTGAAGAATTTGGATATGTCAAATGCGAACCGAATGACACTCCTTTGGTGTCAACGAAAAGCTTATGAAAGATGATGTTCGAGTAAAGTTGACGCCACACTTCTTGAAGTTTGGTGGAAATTGTTATACCTCATAGCAATAAGGCCCGACATCATGTTTGCCATAAGTTTACTCTCAAGGTCATGCACAATCCTAGTCGACACATGGGAGTTGGTAAAATAAATTTAAGATATTTGCAGGGCACGAAAGATTTTGGAATCAAGTTCGAAAAAAATTTAGATGTAAATTTGCATGGTTTTTGTGATAGTGATTAGGGAGGATGTACAGATGATATGAAAAATACATCCGGATATATTTTCTTACTTGGTTCAGGTGTGTTTAGTTGGTGCTCCAAGAAGCCACAAACAGTCGCGCAATCATCACGTAGCAGTAGCTTTAGCCACATCACAAGCAATTTGGATACGAAGAATTTTGAAGATATTGGAGAAAAGCTATTGAAGCCTTGATAAGGTTTTAAAAGGTACCATTTTGAGGGGTCATTTAAGTCCTTATTTGATCACTTTTGTATCCGTTATTGCTTAATATCGTTCCTTTTCACTTTTAGGTCTCGTGAAGGCAAAATCTTTGGAATGGCACTTATTTGACGAAAAGGCGAATATATGAAGAAAATGGCCAAAGTCGAAATCGAGACACTCACGATCGCTGAATGTAGAAGGCGGCGTTCGGGGAGCTATTTGACGCCGCCGGAGAATTATTGTGACGGTCGAACTCAAAACTCGTGTTTTCAAGAGACGGCGTCTAGTTGTGAAAGAGTAGGCCGTCGCTACTCGGACGGCCTAGATGCGATCCAGACGACGTCGAAGAAATTTGAAGAGACGGCGTCACGGACATAAGGTGACGCCGTCGCAAGGTTAACGTGGCCAAGACGAAACCCTAATGGCGGCGACACGACGGCGTCACTAAACATAAGGTGGCGCACACGAATCGTAATCTTATATATAGAATCCGAATTTTCGGTCTTTGTGTGGAGAGTCTTTGGGTAAAACCTAAAACCGAACCTAAGGTGTCTTGTACAGTATTTTAGGGTTTTAACCCTATCTTACACCAAGATAAGTCTTTGCTTCATTAATTCAATTATGTCTTTGATTATTTGTGTGTATGCTTGCATGTTCTCCATGTCCGCTAATTTATTTGTGTGTTTGCTTAGGAAGTATGAAACTTAATTATTAAATATTGATTGGTTGTTTCTTATCTTAGTTGATTAATGATCTAGTAATGCGATAGGTCATTCGTTGTGTACTTAATGCTTGATTCATCTTTGTGAACCCTAGAGTATGATTACCGAGTGATTGTAGTCTAAACCATCCAAGAGCGCCTTAGAGTAGGAGTCTATAATCTCTAAGTGGATTTGTAGACAAGACCTTTGGTAAGTTCAAAGAGTTAGGAGAAACGCACCCTACAACTTTAGAAACACAACGCAACTAGGAATAAGACGTGACACTCAACCATCAATAGGAGATAATTAAGGAGTAATACAAACTAAGTAAACACATCTTTAAACTATCATACGAGCACACATTAATTAGACATAGACTCCCACAACCTTAGTTTAGATAATTAGATAATAGTAGAGTAATCGGTAGAAATACCAACCCCAAACCAATACCCGAGATTCGTACCTTTCCATTTTCATAAAATATAAAAGATAAAAATAATCTTCCTCAACCTTAACCTTAGCGTAGTAACTCCCTACTAGCATTCCTATTCCCTAGAGAACGATATCAATACCCGTGGCTTACCCTAATTACTACACTACAACGATTAGGTTCATCGCCTAGGTGTTATAAAACTTGCTCAAGAAAAGGAAGTTCCTTTGACCCCGAACGACGCGTGTAGCGTTATCAAGTTTTGGTGCACTGCGGGGAATAGAATAGCTAGTTAGTAGTCCACTTCGTTTAGGTTTCTTTGTGATTCCTATCAAGTAAAATTTTTTATTTTCTAGATTTCTCTTAGTCTATCCCCTCTTCGTAACCTTTGTTCGTAACCTCATCACTTTTCATCATGGAAGGTGATAACCCACTACCATTCATCAACATACCACCAAATGACCCGCCAAGAGCCCGTACTCTTGGTGAATACTCAAGACCAAGCCACTTAGGCTATAGGAACACCATTGAGCTTCCCGACCAAGCCCAAACTACGACCTGCGATCCGACCATCCGGTTGGTGCAAAGCGGATGTGCATTCCATGGACTTCGTTAGAAGATACAAATCAACATCGAGGGATTTCCTCAAAATCGTCGATTCCATCGACCTTGATGCTACTACCGGGAGACCACGCTGCGTCTCTTCCAATTCTCTCTACGGGACCAAGCTAGTAATTGGCTTGAGCGACTTCCGCCGGCTCCATCTCAAGTTGGGATGATCTTACTTCTTCCTTGCTCAATTTTTCCCACCGGGAGAACCACTAAGCTTAGGAATGACATCTTGATGTTCCAACAACGTCAAGGTGAATCTCTCTACGAAGCATGGACCCGATTCAAGGACTTACTTCATAAAGTCCTCATCACGGCATTGATCTTTGGCTCCAAGTCCAAATCTTTATGATCATGTCAACTTTCCCACTAAGCGATCCATTGACCAAGCGGCGGTGGAAAACTTAGTGATCTCACCGCAGAAGAATCATGGAAATAATAGAGGACCTTGCCCTCTATGACAACGAAAGTTGGGATGACCCCGTGAGCTGCCCAAAACCGTCAAGGCAATCTCCTTGCCTCCTCCCGACCGTAGGATGATCGAACTTGAAGATCGGGTTAAATTCCTCATGAGTTCCTACGAAAATCCTAAGTCTTCACACCATGTGAACAAAGCTTCCTCTTCATGTGAGCCGTTTGTGATCCTCATAACACGCAGAATAGTCCCCGATCCCGAACACGCTTCGTTGACTATGCATCTTGGCGTATTAATGGAACGGGAGGAAGATTCCTACAACACCGGACCTAGGAATTTCAATGAAACCCGAGAGGCATGGAAAGGAAAGCCTGATTTCACCGGGACAAACCAAAGAATTCACCTCTAATGATTTCTCATGGCCCCCACCTAACGGTCCTAACCAACAAAACATCAAGGATGTTGCAAAACCTAGTTACATCCCAAGAAACCCAATAGCTAAGCTCTCGGACCGCTTTAATAATCAACAAGCCGAGATGGATAGGAAAATAGACAACCTTTTGAAAGCCATAGCTAATAGTGATAAGAAGGTTAGTGCTATCTCAACTCCCGAGCCTTCGAGCATAGAGATTAAGGATCCAAGCAAGCTAAAGTATGTCCAATTTGTCAATACCATCGCCTTAGTTGAACCGATGAAACAAATGACGAAGAGGACTATACACTTATGGATGAGGAAATACCCGAGGAAGTAGATGAAGTAGACATTGACTATTTCAACGAATTTCCTACGGAAGAAGAACTATCTCGCCACCCTCACTTAGTGCGTGACCGCCGTCACATGTATGTTAGGAAAAGTCCTCGAATTAAGTTTGGGAACCCTTGGAATCTTAACATACCATGTGTCATAGGACACCTTTTTGTGGCAAAAGCTTACATTGATCGCAAGTCCCCAATCAACATCATGACTAGCACCTACTACAATTGGATATTGAAGAAGCCTATTCCAACTAGGCAAGACCCCAATGATCCTAATGTTAGTTGCAATTTTCTTGGTAGAGTTAAGGGATTGCACGTGTTCATAGGTAATTTCACATATAGGTGTGATTTCATGATTCTGGAAAATGTCAAAGGAATCATTGATGGGTTTTTAGGAGATGTGATACTTGGGAAACCATTTATAGAAGAGTCTAAGATGGTTTATGATAAAGAGAAAGGGATAATCGAGTTCTCAAACGAAACCGAGAATGTTAAATATGTAATGCCACACAAGAATTTTGAGGGCATGGATAATTTAGATGTAGATAACATTTCGGCATTCAAGTAGGTGGAAGAACAAAGTTTACTACAATCGCTTGTCTTGAACTAGGACCCGAATATATTCGTGATGAAAGAAGAGTTAAGGAGATCGAATGGGCCTCTAAGATTAGGGCAACGAGGGTACACGACTATGAGTCTAGCTACAAGACTCTTTAATAAAGAAAAGCGCTTAAGTGGGAGGCAACCCATGCTTAATTGTTTGCTTGTTAGTGTCATATATCTTTTATTAATTGTTTATCCTCATGTTTAAATTTGTAAAAATGCTTTATTTTGTTTTTAACTTCGTCTTAATTACATATAAAGGTATTTTACATAAGGGATAAGTGTAGGGAGGATTACACACGTTTTCAAAAGAAACGTAAACATGAGAATAACAATTAACTAAAAGATATATATGTTTGTTTGTTCGAGTCAAATGCTTGTATCGAGTCATAATGGATGTTTTGCAGAAATTTTTCCAGATTCTAAAGATGTAAATTTTCCAGAAATTTTTCCAGAAAATCGCAGACCGCTTTTGTCGGGATAACCGACGCGTCAGATTGCAACTGACGGCGCCAGAAGGAGTAAAAACATCGATTACTTTTCTCGCTTTTCGAGCTACTTATAAATTTTTGGAATTTTCCGGTCTTAATTTTCTTAGAAATGCAGAAACATCCATTCCACAAGCATTATATCCTAGTTTAAATCGAGTCTTATATATATTATTACCGCCGATTTTACGAAGGTTTCGTTTGTTTTCTTCAAGTGTGCGAGTTTAGTTTGTCAAGAAGAAGTTACATAAGATTGGAAGGAGTTTTCACTTAATAATTCTTCTTGAAAAGAATTTAACCACCACTTTACACGGATCCTACCGAGCTAATCAGGGAGTATTAGTTTCTTTTGTTTTAATTACCTTCCAATTATCATAACTTTGATACTTTCGGGAACATTGGGGACAATGTTCAGTTTAAGTGTAGGGAGGGAAAATAAAATGGGAACTTTGAAACTATGCTTATCCTTGACTATTTGCTTTGTCTAATTGTGATTGTGTAATAAACCATGAGAAAATTTTGGTTAGGGTAATTTTGGCACCAAATTTAAAATTTTCATGACATATAGGAGTGGGCCATTAGTCTTAACAAAAGCGTCTCACGGATAGGAAGTTATATGACTAGCACAAAACCCTTACCACCCAAATTCCACCCAAAATGTGAGGATCGCCTTAGATTAGTAGGAATTAAAGCATTCATCTTTAATGCTTAGAGTGTGAACCGGTAGTATATTAGATTCTAGAACTTGTTTTGTGATGCATTCCGAGATCGCAAGTGAGGCTACACTTGTGTAGTTAGGAATAACTAAATGATAAGAGGCATTAGGATAACCCTTGTTTGATACACGTAATATAATTACTTCTTCCACATCGGTTGAGTAATTCCCCACACCCTTTGCGTTGTACTCATCTTTAGTACACGATACCCTAGTTAACCCCTCGAGCCTATCCTTTTCGCGGTTCTCGTGATATTTCGGTTTTCCGGAATATCAATGAAAACATTGTTTACACCCCACCCCAAATATACACCCAAATCGCTTTAGCCTACCCTTATGCACTCACTTTTAGTGCAAATGTTTGTTATCACCCTAAACCCTTAGTTCAATTATCTAGTTGCTTGCATAAGTTGCTAAGTCGAGTCATATCCTTTGTATACGGTTTTGGGATGATTGGGATTCATGGGAAAAGTTAAAGTTTATGAAATGACGGGAAGGGAACGTTAAATTCAAATTCCCTTTGTTTACGTAATAATGTACCCCAAGTGTTTGATCTTTTCAAAGCGGGTCAAATTAGTGTTAGAGTAATAAAAACTCAAGTGTAGGATATGCTTATAAATCCTAGTATTTTGATGTTATCTTAGAGGATGGTAGAGTAAAAGTGTATGAAAAAAAAAAAAAAAAAAAAAAAAAAAATTAGAAAAAAAATAGAAAAGAGAAAAGAAAAAAGTAGAGTAAAAAAAAAAAAAAAAAAAAAAAAAAAAACGGGCTACCATCCTACATCTATCCTTTAAATTTATGTTTGTTTATTTCGGTTATCTAGAGTTTAGAGTGTCGAGTATTGGCTTAGCAACGCCATTCTTCATATGCGATTAACATAAAGATTTTTGACTTACCACCACTAAATAGCCTATCCCACCAAACCCTTATTTCCTACCGTAAGCCTAACATTACAACCCTTTAAAAGACCTCTTTGATAGTCTTTCCTAGGTGCTTACGCCAAAGCGATGGAGGTTTGATCTATTCTCAAGCCTATGGTAATCTATGTACTAGGACCGGTTAATGAGTGTTTATCTTCCATTTCCTATATTGTTATATTTCATTTATACACACGAGAGATGTGAGTATCCAAACACCCCATGTGAGGTGCTAGTATGTAATTTCCGTGCTTGTTATGACTTTTTGGGGCTTATATGTGTTGTGGACCGCTTTGAATTAATCTTGAATGACCCCTAACTTATAAATTAATTGGCTAAAGCACATTTGCTTGAGGACAAGCAAATAACAAGTGTAGGGATATTTGATAAGGTTTTAAAAGGTACCATTTTGAGGGGTCATTTAAGTCCTTATTTGATCACTTTTGTATCCGTTATTGCTTAATATCGTTCCTTTTCACTTTTAGGTCTCGTGAAGGCAAAATCTCGGAATGGCACTTATTTGGACGAAAAGGCGAATATATGAAGAAAATGGCCAAAGTCGAAATCGAGACACTCACGATCGCTGAATGTAGAAGGCGACGGCGTCGGGAGCTATTTGCGGCGCCGGAGAATTATTGTGACGGGTCGAACTCAAAACTCGTGTTTCAAAGACGCGTCTAGTTGTGAAAGAGTAGGCCGTCGCTACTCGGGACGGCCTAGATGCGATCCGAACGACGCCGAAGCTGAAGAGGACGGCGTCACGGACATAAGGTGGCCGTCGCAAGGTTAACGTGGCCAAGACGAAACCCTAATGGCGGCGACACGGCGGTCACTAAACATAAGGTGACGCCATAGCTGTAATCTTATATATAGAATCCGAATTTTTCGGTCTTGTGTGGAGAGTCTTTGGGTAAAACCTAAAACCGAACCTAAGGTGTCTTGTACAGTATTTTAGGGTTTTAACCTATCTTACACCAAGATAAGTCTTTGCTTCATTAATTCAATTATGTCTTTGATTATTTGTGTGTATGCTTGCATGTTCTCCATGTCCGCTAATTTATTTGTGTGTTTGCTTAGGAAGTATGAAACTTAATTATTAAATATTGATTGGTTGTTTCTTATCTTAGTTGATTAATGATCTAGTAATGCGATAGGTCATTCGTTGTGTACTTAATGCTTGATTCATCTTTGTGAACCCTAGAGTATGATTACACAGTGATTGTAGTCTAAACCATCCGAAGAGCGCCTTAGAGTAGGAGTCTATAATCTCTAAGTGGATTTGTAGACAAGACCTTTGGTAAGTTCAAAGAGTTGGGGAGAAACGCATACCCTACAACTTTAGAAACACAACGCAACTAGGAATAAGACGTGACACTCAACCATCAATAGGAGATAATTAAGAGTAATACAAACTAAGTAAACACATCTTTAAACTATCATACGAGCACACATTAATTAGACATAGACCCCACAACCTTAGTTTAGATAATTAGATAATAGTAGAGTAATCGGTAGAAATACCAACCCCCAAATCCAATACCGAGATTCATACCTTTCCATTTTCATAAAATATAAAAAGATAAAAATAATCTTCCTCAACCTTAACCTTAGCGTAGTAACTCCCTACTAGCATTCCTATTCCCAGAGAACGATATCAATACCCGTGGCTTACCCTAATTACTACACTACAACAATTAGGTTCATTGCCTAGGGTGTTATAAAACTTGCTCGAAGAAAAGGAAGTTCCTTTGACCCCGAGCGACGCGTGTAGCGTTATCAAGCCTATAACAATTTTCCTGACATCTCGGCAATAGTAACCGCAATGAACCCGGTTCATCATAACCGCACAAAGCATATCTCTTTGAAACATCATTTTATCGAGAAGTAATTGAAGACGGAGCGGTGCAACCTGAATTTTGTGGAGCGAATGAGCAGTAGAAGAAATTTTCTCAAAAGCACTTCCGAGAAAATTTCGGGAGCTCGGATTAAAGTTGGGAGTTCAGCCAAAACACATTATAGAGAATGTAAACTAATGTGTTTTGCCAGAAAAAGAAAAGGAAGACATTTTGGGACAAGCCTTACTATTAAGGGTTGGCAAAGGAATAGTTTTCGGTGAATTTAAAACATGTTCATTCAGCAAGAAAAATGAAACTTGCTTTTCTATTCTTTCGGTCAAATACATGTGGTAAATGAGCACAAGTGTGTCGGTAGAAATGCTCACTATATTTGACTAAGTTTTGTATATGTTTTCGCACCATGCAAAGTTGGTGAAACTTAGTGTATAAAAGGAACACCGAAGATGTAATAGATTGTACCGAAGCACCGATGCCTTCACAAATATTTCATAAAGAAAGAGTATTTAAGTTTTATGTTTTGGAATATTAATCTTAATACTACTATTTTTCTCCTAAATAACGTTTAATAATTTTTTGAGCAATTTTAGTGAGAGTAACATCTTATATATCCAACAAGAATTTACCTTTTTTTCCTTTCAACAAGGTAAATCTTGATCCATCATTAATATGGGTCGGATTAATTACTCTAAATAAACACACCCAACACTCATACCTAGCTCCAATAAAATTATTTATCCATACATAGCTCATCCACCTTTCTTTTTTAGTTGATAAAATTATGTCGCATCACTCATCTTTTACTTACACTATTACCGGACAAGCGACATCATCACTTTGCCAAAACCAATGTAATAAACCAAATATTTAAAAATGTTTACGGTCATTGTTCAAGAGTATTCATAGTTGGACGCGTCTAATTGCTTTCAACGATATAAGAAAGCGTGTATAGCATTTAAGAGTGTCAAACTTTGAACTATTTCAATTTTGGTAATTTCAAGATTACTAATGCTAAGTTTATCGTTTGGTTGGTGGTGAAGTGTTTGAGAGTTTGAAAAATAATGGTGCATTATATTTTTGTAGAAAGTCTCCCCTCCTTATATATATTCACGCCAATAAACGTTATCAAATAACTGACTTAATTGATTAGTATGATATTGACAAAAAGTGATTATATTATTACTTCGACATATGAGAGGTTATCAGTTTTCCAACATCTTTTTTAGTCATCTGTCATCTTCACTTTGTAGACAAATTAAGAAAACTAGTTTTGTGGGAAACACTGGAGTGCCAGTCCAAGGGTGTCAATGTAATGGTACACAGAAATTGTTGGTAACAAAAAAACATGCATATCGTAAGAAAGTTGCAGTACTTGATTATATATTAATGAATGCATTACGTGTCGTGCTACACTTTTTTTTTAAGAGGTCAAAGACCCGGTAAATATATTACTCCAAAAAATGTTTAAGTACAAAGGATATGGGTGAATCTCATAACTCAGCCCGTTACATAGACGAAAAGCTTACATAAGAAGGTACTTCCAATTCTCTATAAGAAAATAAACCACTACTCGATATTGTAGAAAAACCCTAAACGATTCTCTTTGGCGAAACGATTCTTCACCCTGTTCCTCTTTGGCGATCAATTGTTTCTTCCAATCTCTCCGTCCATTAATGTTGATTACTTTTCATTAATTAATTACAATAGTGGGTAAGTGAGTACAAGAATCACTTTTGGTTCTCTATTTGTTGGGTATAGAATTGTTTAATCGTTTGTTTCGCATGTGAACCGACCTTACCGACTTGTAGTATATATTGCATGGTTAAATTTGTTTTGCTACCGATTGGTGATTCCTCGTACTTTATTTTTTGTGGGTCGGTGTCATCATTGTTGGTCTGAATTGTATAGTTATTCTTTGTGCCTAAACGATTTTTAACCGAACCGCTATCATGTTTGATGTTGGATAGTATCTTGTGATTATAATCATGCCTTAGTTCTACTAAGGTTATCGTGACTGAAGATTGACGTGGATCTTCTTGCTTTCCTGGTGTTTCATTTTTCTTAGGGTTTCGGTTATTACTTTTCTGTTTTTCGTTTTTAGGGTTGTTTTACTTTCTTGTTTGTTATTATGGACAAGGTTGATGAATTAAACGTTGATGTGAATGAGCCTACTGTTAGTCTTGGTGAGTCGATTCTTCAATCAACAATGAACCCTAATAGTAGGAATGATGAGTTTCTTGGTATTGCTTCCGGTTCTCGCTCGATGGACAAGTGGGCGGTTTCACTTGGTTCAAGCCTTAGTCATGACGCACCTAGTCATGACACACCGAGGTCATGATACTTTATTGAAAATTGTGCTATTGAAAAACAAATCTTTGAGAGAAAACTTGTTCTTGTGGGTGACGATGGGAAACCATTAAAACCACCGTGTGACAATGGATGCTACTTCTCTGGGGCTAATCTATTTGAGCATCTTAAGGTGCCGCGATCATAGAAGGAGCTAGGAGATGCTTACGCTATTGGTTATTATTCGAAACCTCCTCAAGATACGAGTGGTACTATGGCTTATAATGTTAATGGCCATAATAATGCTAATGATAAGGTTGATCTGAATGCACATGGGGTCGTTGGTATTGAGAAGGTTGGTGTGTATGCTTTGAAACAACCTTCTTCATCATATCTTGGTGTTAATTCTCTTGAACCAAAGAAACACACGTTAAACTTTCGTAAGTTGGAGTGTAGTAAGAAAGCTAATGGTGTGGATCTTTACGTCACGATGAAAGTGGTTGAAGAGGTGAACACTAGGTTTGAGAATACTTTGTATGGGTATTTCCTTGGTCAACGTCTTGCTTTTCCGTTGTTGATTACTTTATACGCAATGCATGGGCTAAGTTTGGTATACAAAAGGTAATGATGAATGAAAAGGGGTTCTTCTTCTTTAAGTTCAATTCGAAGAAAGGTGTTGATGATGTTCTTGAGAACGGTCCTTGGTTGATTAGAAATGTACCTATTATTCTTAAACCATGGACATTGAACACCAATTTACTTAAAGAGGATCTGACCAACATCCCGTGTGGGTTAAATTCCATGATGTTCCTCTTGCTATGTTTTTCGATGATGGCCTTAGTCTCCTTGCCACATTGATAGGCACGCCCAAAAGGTTAGATGCTTTTACTAGCCAAATGTGCAAGGAATCGTAATGTAGTAGTTTTGCTAGATGCATGATTGAAGTGAAGTCGGATGAGGTGCTAGGGACGACCTTCTTGTTGAGATACCGTTACTTGATGGGTCGGGTTCGACTATTGAGAAGATACGGGTTGAATATGAGTGGAAACCACCTCATTGTGATAAATGTAAGATTTTGGTCATACTCTTATTGAATGTCTTAAAGTTGTTGAACCTCTGCTCGACCTACTAAGCGTGTTAATGATGGTTTCAAGGCGGTCAATAATAAGAAGAAGGAAAGCAAGGTGGTTCTACTATTCCGGTCAAGGAGGGTTTACTAAACTGTTGTGGGTAGCGGTTTCAATATCAACCCAAAAGACTCCTCCACGAACCTATAAAAGTGGAAGTCAATAAGAAGAATGCTTGATGTGGCTAGTTCGAGTAGAACAAAGATCTCTACATCTAATCGGTTTGATGCTCTTAATATGGAATATGCGGATGCTTTTGGTATTCCTTCAATGGACACCAACAAGGATGTGGATTACGGTGTACAATGGAAGTTAATGAAGATAAGTCTACTAAGGAGTGTTTACTAAACCTCTAGGTAAGCATCACAAGAACCCCTTGTGAGTGATTTGAAAGAGATGGAGTCGGTGTGGCTCTTAATATGGAAACTAGTGATTCTTGTATTCCTTTCGCCTCTTCTACTAAGAGAGTTAACCCTTGTGAGTGATTTGAAAGAGATGGAGTTTTCTAAAGTGGGAGAGTTAACTTTTTCGTGGTGTTTGATTCGAAGATGAGGTGCTTGCTAACCCATTTGATGAGTCTGCTAATCTATTCGGTGGTGGCCAAGAGTTTGAAGATGAGTATGATGACTATGACTACGATGACTATGCGAAAGGTTTCGATCTTCACAGGAATTTGGATGCCTTTAATGCCATGTATGGCACCAAGCTTCAAGGACCTATGAATTAATTTTCTTCGTTATGTCCTATGTTATCATTTGAGTAGTGGTTTGTTTTCTTTTTAGAAAATAGGTAGTATCTTGTTATGTAAGCTTTATGCCTATGTAACGGGTCGAGATATGGGATTTCACTCATATCCATTGTACTTAAACGCTTTTGGTTAATATATTTACCGAGTGCGGGATTACTCCCTTTACCCAAAAAAATAAATAAACCACTACTCAAAAATAACATTATACTCCTATGGAGATAAAATTACTTCTACCAAGGCCTTGAAGCTTGATACCATACGTGTCATAATAAGCATCCCGATTACGGAAGATCGTAAACTGATCCGCATATATAGTTATCATAGTCATAGTCATCATAATCATCTTCACGATCATGACCACCACCAAATAGATTACTCGTCTCATCAAAGGTGCTCTCAACCACCTCTTCTTCACTATCGTGATCCACAATCTCTCCCACCTTAGTGAATGGGTTAACCCACTTAGTAAAGAAGTATAAGCAACCTTTTAATAGGAATACCATTATCATCAACAAGAGAGCTTTCCCATCCATAAGAAGCTTTTCAAACTCTCCAATTTTCTCAACAATAGGGGTAGGACCAACCTCGTTATCTTTCATTAAATCACTCACATTTGGAACATGTGATACATTACCTGTCTTAATTGACCCAACCTCCTTTGCTTCCATTGTATTACCAGACTCCTCTACATCAGTAGGATTGCCACATTCATCAGAATCAATCGTATCTAGAGCCTCAAAAGGATTAGATGTAGCAATCCCACTCGTACTGGCCACTTCAGTGGCTTTCTTCTTTGTATTTTCTACCTTCTTGTGTTCAGGAGGAGGCGCTTTAGGTTGATACCTAAACTTAGGACCCATACTAGGTTTAGTAAAACCTCCCTTACCTGGAACACTTTGACCACCATTCCTACCCTTATTCTTGTTATTGACATTTTAAAACCATCATTAACACTGCTGTTTAAGGTGAGTAGGAGGTGGAACAGATTTAGGACAGTCAAGTAGCATATGACCAAAAAGCTTACACGTATCACACCAAGTCGGTTTCCATTCGTATTCAACCAGAATATTTTCAATATTAGAACCTGTCCCATCAAGTAAAGGTATCTCAGCAGTGATGCTCTCCCTAAGAGCCTGATCTGCCTTAACATCAATCAAGCACCTAGCAAAACTACTTCGACCCCATGATTCCAAGCACATTTGACTAGTGTAAGAATCTAACATTTTGGCGCACCAATCGGTGTGGCTAGGAGGTCGAGACCATCATCGAAAACATAGCAAGGCACATCATGGAATTTAACCCATACCGAATATTAGTCAAATCCTCTTTAAGTAGGTTGGTGTTTAGGGTCCAATGTTTAAGAATAATAGGCACATTTCTAATCATCCACGGGCCATTTTCAAGCACATCATCAACACCTTGCATCGAATTAAACTTAAAGAAGAAGAAACCTTTGCATTCATCATAACTTTTGAACGCCATAGTTAGCCCACTTATTACGTACATAATAATCAACAACCGGGAAAGCAATGTGTTTACCAAGAAAGTACCCATATAAAGTATTCTCAAATCTAGAGTTTACCTCTTCCACCACGTTCATAGGAACATAAAGGTCCACTTTATTATTTTTATTGCTACACTCCAGCCTGCGAAAGTTAGACTTGTGCTTCGGTGGTTCATTAGAAGTAGCACCCGCACAAGAAACTGGCTTTACATTAGATACATTTGTAGTAGACAGTTTCAGATCACTTTGAGTGTTTGTAGTAGAATCATTCCGAGCGAGAATGATGTGAAGAATCCATCTTCGCATTCTCATAGTCGACACCATGCATTGCTTCCTCAAACTTTGACAAGCATCCAAGACAACGAGCAAGTACCACTAGGGTGACTAGTTTTCACATGAGAAGAATTAAAGTGATTAATGTTTTCATCATCTGTGTTAACAGGAGAAGCCAAATTCACTATTGTTTCAGCCACACGAGAATCCGAAACAACTCGTGGTATCTCACAACATTGCTCAGTAGCAGGATAGGAACGTGAAACCGGCTTCACGAATTCTGCACCTGTCTCCGTTGAATCAATGTTGAACTCACCAAAACAATCATCAGGTTTGCCAACAGATTTAGACCCTTTAGTAGCACTATGTTTGTTAAGAAACCCTTTATCCATCATTCTAGTATGATCGACCACACTAGATGAAGGACCCTTACTCGTATTCTCACTATTATTAAGAAAACCTTTCTCCATCTCTCAAAAACACCACAAAACACCAATCGAATAACAATAATATATCACAACGAACATGTAACAGCCAAATAGTAATGAAAAAACCCTAACTGAAAAATTAGGGTTTAAGACGCATGAAAGAATCAAACCTAACCCATCATAACAATCGTTGCAGTAGTAATGATAAAAACAAAATTATCGCATGTAAAAACCAAAGATAATTAATGCATGCAATATAAATTGGCAATTGAGAATAGCCTACAACCGACCCACGATGGATACAAATCTTAATAACCTTCAAAAGGATAAACTATTATCCCTACCAACCAACCGATGCACTATAGAACCAAAAATTAATAAATTAATTTGAGAATCAATAATGTGGAGCGATTATAAGGCTGTCACTAGCTTGCTACATTAAGAAAGGTTGAAAGCGTGCGTAATTTTTGATTTACTCTAAGATGATTGATTACCTTTTCACGCATTCCGCTCTCTCTATATAAACTTCTCACTAAATGTCCCTTCATTCAAT
Organism: Chrysanthemum lavandulifolium; assembly: GCA_022545495.1. NCBI lineage: Eukaryota > Viridiplantae > Streptophyta > Magnoliopsida > Asterales > Asteraceae > Chrysanthemum > Chrysanthemum lavandulifolium. The sequence continues at coordinate 41,547,518 of CM040238.1, read as the reverse complement.
TCATCTATATATCTTAAGTAATTGTGATAGCATTCGATGGTGTCCACCTCATTCAAGATTTCAATCGCACACAAGTCATGTTTATTGTCACGTAGCTTGTTTAGTTCATCACCGTTACCTAGGATACACGGAACGCCTCGGGATGCCGTATCACGACCAAACGTCCGGAAGCGGAAACGCCAGAAACGCGGGAAGCGTCCGGGAAGCGTCCGGGAAAAGTGAAACGTTTCTTCAATTGGGGTACGATATCCTTATCTAGGAAACGTTTGGAGAAACGTTTACGCGCAAAAGTCACGCTTCCTATCAAATTTCCGGCGTTAGGTTTATGTGTTCTTGTAAATGTTTTTCCGGCATGATGGTTGTTAAACACAGGGACAAGTTGGGCATCACATTAGAGAGAGAAGCAAAGTGAAATAAAACATTGGAATTTGAAAGTATATACTTTTATATTTGTTGTGTGGGAAGTTGTGCAGAGTTACCCACGTGGGTGGGGGTAAGTAAAAAAACGATCAATTTTCTTTTTTGAACATACTATACCTTTTTCAAAACTTTCAATTTTTTACTTAGTACAAAATATTTCATTTTTTTTGCAAAGTACAATATATCCATTCAGCTATGTGGAATACAGCCTGAAGATGATGTGTTTTAGTTACATAACCTTATTTTCCAGTTAACTACGTATATTAACATTTTAGAGTACATATTGATTTTATTATTTATTTTATAGAGTTAATATTTATAAAAGATGTTTTCGAACGTTTATAGTTAATTACGTCAACTTTTTCAGAATCACGTGATCATTTAAGCAATTTTCGACTATGAAAAAGATGATTGACGTTTTTGTTTATAGAATCTAATAAAAGGAATTTTATTAGATTCTTTAGCTGATGAGATAAGTTATAATTAATAGTGTTTTATAAAATAGACGTTTCTCGCTGCATCTGCTCTTGAATTTTAGGATGTTGCCGTTTCCTGCACTACCCGTACGTGTACCCGTCCCGTCTCCGTTTCCGTCCCGTGCAACTTAGCCTGTTACAACAGGAATTATCACTAATGGGGTTGCACCGGCGATAGGAAGTCTTCTAAGGCGGGGATCCGCTATTCGCACCTTTATGGTCTTTTATATAAGCTTCTTTATTCAGTTCTAGTTGATTATTTTGATTAAGTTATAGACAATTTCCAATTTTATTAATTATGTTAGTAGGAGTTGATTATAAGCTTTCATGCAATTATATTATCCTAACTATTGGACTTTGTTGAATTTATTTTAGTCTAAGGAAATGTGGATGGAAGAAGGAGAACGGCGATTTCCACCACAGAACCAAGAGTCACAACCAGGGAAAGAATATCTCATGAACCCTCGACCTCTATTCGCTAACCCTCATTACTGTTGGACTTTAATTGTACAAGTCTTGTATTATGAAGATAATGATAGATGAAGGACCGAATATGTTAAGTAGACAGATTATAACCGAAAAGTAGTTATTTCGGTTGGTAGTTATAAGTTAGTTATTTATGTAAAATTGAAGGTGTGTGTCGTTTGGTTCATGACCATTCGAACCATCATGACCATTGGGTCATACCCTTTCAAGTCTATAAATAGTCTAGTACATGAATCTGTAACATAAGTGTGTGTCTCATTTCAAAGAAAGGCATAGTGTCTTTGTAACAATGTAACCAAATGTTATGTTGATGAAATAAAATGAATCTTCTTGTTAATCTTGTGCAATACGATCACGGAATTTCATTTGTTGGAGACGTGTGAAAATACAATATGGTATCAAGAGCGAAGGTTGTTGCAAGGATACAAGATATGATTCAAGTCTTTGATCAAAGGATCAAGAGACCGAGAAAAGAAGACACCAAGGATGTTGGGAAGATAGTGCACAATCAAGAACCAACGGACATGGACATCAAATGAATTGGTGGAGTTTTGTTGTGATCATTCGCGACAACAAAACAAGAAGGAAACTTTGTAGAAGCAAGAGTGGAATAGCGAATTATTACAACTCTTGACGTTGAAGGAAGCGTAGAAGCAAGAGTAGGAAGCGAGACATTTTCTTGTGTGTTTGCTATTAACGCAACGCCGGAAACAAGAAAAGGATACTTTTTTGTGTTTCTTGTCAACGCGACACGGGAAGAAAGAAGTAAGAACACATCGTTTTGTATAGAGAGCAGTGGGAAGGCTTTGTAAAACCGGTTTGAAAAAAGATACAAAGCAAGATGTAAGACGCAGGACTAGCGCAAGATGTAAGACGCAGGACTAGAGCGCAAGGAACGTTGTTGTGGAGAAGAAAACATATCGTGGAACAAACAAAGGACTGTTTTGTTTCGTGGAATGAAATCGAAACGAAGGACTGTTTTGGTTCGGTTTGGTTACCAAGACATGGTACCAAGGATTGTGTCGGTACAACACAAGAACAACAACGAGAGAAGAAAACAAAACAAAGGACTGTTTTTGTTTTGGTGGAACGAAATCAAACGAAGGACTGTTTTGATTTGGCGTGGGTTACCAAGGCGTGGTAACAAAGATTGTGTGTAGGTTTCTTAGGAATATCAAGCAAACCGAGATCAAGAACAACATACAAAAGAAAAAAAGGAACGTGTAGTGTGGTTACCAAGGCTGGTAACAAGTTTGTGTGTAGGAATGTTTGTGATTTCTAGATAAGAAATCAAGAAAAACACACAAGGGTTTGTGTGTAGGAAGGTTCTAAGATTTCAAAGAGACCGAGATCAAGAACAACACACAAAGGAGATTTTGGTTGTGATTCAAGACAACAAAGCAAGGAGGCTGTGGAACTATTTTGTTTAGACTCGTTGGCAAGGAAAATTCGACAAGAAAGAGAAGGAACCATGGTGTTTATTTGATTCGAATCAAAAGAAACAAGGCAACAAATTCGAGAGGTATTGTTGAAGATTGAAGTCGAATTAGAAGAAAAAGTGGCAACGAGATAGGAAGAAACAAAAGGAACAAAGCATGTAAAAGATGAAAATAGGCGTTGCTTGGAGATATAATAAACCAAAGTGGAAACAATCAAGGATTGTTTGAGACGTTAGCAATACAAGAACAACAACAAATAACGAAAAGGACGGGTTGATCACTCGTTCATAGGAAAATACCGACGGGTATTGAAGAGTCATTGAAGATACGGTGTAAAATTGAAGAAACACAAGGAAGTATTGTGGTACAACGTTGGAAAGGAACAAGCAACAAGCAGAAAAATCATGAAGACAAGAAGAAGGAAAGAAAAGACACGGAGAAGAACATGAAGACTAGAAGAACAAGACTTAAACAATTAGGGGGGGGAATGTTGGACTTTAATTGTACAAGTCTTGTATTATGAAGATAATGATAGATGAAGGACCGAATATGTTAAGTAGAAAGATTATAACCGAAAAGTAGTTATTTCGGTTGGTAGTTATAAGTTAGTTATTTATGTAAAAATTGAAGGTGTGTGTCGTTTGGTTCATGACCATTCGAACCATCATGACCATTGGGTCATACCCTTTCAAGTCTATAAATAGTCTAGTACATGAATCTGTAACATAAGTGTGTGTGTCTCATTTCAAAGAAAGGCATGGTGTCTTTGTAACAATGTAACCAAATGTTATGTTGATGAAATAAAATGAATCTTCTTGTTAATCTTGTGCAATACGATCCTGGAATTTCATTTGTTGGAAACCTGTGAAAATACAATAATTACAAGCCCTCTAATAAACTCAAGGCACATTTCATGTTGATTAGTTGTTAAATAAAACATTATTTGTTATATTTGTTGTTAAACAACCATTGTAGTTGTTAATAAAGGGTTGCAAATCCAGCCTGCCCATAAGAGCTGAAAGTGTTATAGACCAGTGAGTAATCCAAGTAACTGAAAGTGTTTAGCTTCTTGGGACAGGGAAAGGTGGCGTTAGTAGCAGGAGGAGATTCAGGTATTGGAAGGTTAGTTTGTTACCACTATGCTAAAGAGAGTGTGACTATAGCATTTACTTATGTGAAGGGCGATGAGGACATAGATGCAAAAGACACACTGGATATTATAAATGAGTCAAAAATGGAAGGCTCGGTTGATCCTATTGCCATACCTACGGATCTTAGGTATGATAAAAATTGCAAGAATGTTGTTGATGAGGTCATTGCTAAATATGGAGGCATTGATGTCCTAGTGAACCTTCCAGCCGTGCAAAACTATACGTATTCGTATTCGTTTGAAAAGATCACAGAGGAGAGGCTTGAAAAGGTGTTTCGGACCAATATTTTCTCATATTTCTTCTTGACAAAGTATGTATCGTTTCTTAACATGTTAATGATATCTTTTCTAGGATGCATTATAATCTTATAAGTATTTGAAATACTGAATAATTCATAAGTCATTTTTTTATACATTGATGTTACCATTTTAACACAGGCTTTTTTAAATTCTTATAACTAGACGTAGGGCGATCACTTAGATAGGAACCAGTTAAAAGCTGTTATTTATCTCCAGCCTTTTTCTTTAAAAAAATATATATATGTAGATGGGTTGTAACGACTTATTTTTTATGTAGGCATGCTTTGATGCACATGAAAGAAGAAAGCAGCATCATAAACACAACATCAGTGTTAGCATACAATCCCGACCCACCAAGTTGGCTTTACTACACTTCAACAAAGGGGGCCATCGTATCCTTCACAAGGGGTCTAGCATTGCATTTGACCGAAAAGAATATTCGTGTAAATGGTGTGGCCCCTGGTCCTATTTTTGGACACCACTGCAAGCTTCAGTACTCAATGACAAGGACATAACAAGGTTTGGGTCAACGGTGCCCATGAATCGGGCAGGTCAACCTTACGAGGTTGCTCCATCATACATGTTCCTTGCATATCAGGACTCTATATGACTGGTCAAGTTCTTCATCCTAATGGTAAACACTTACATTTAGCTTATGATAACACACGCATTTGTGCCACTAGTACAACACTATATATGTCATGTGCATACAAATATTTATACAGTTTTCTTTATCAAGTTGGTCACCCTTGTTACTGCATAAAAGATATTTGCATTATAACTTAGAAGTACGTACAAAGTATCATTCGTGAAAACCTTTTTACAACCATTGTTAGTTACTTTAGTATAGTCATATTGTGTTCATATAGCAATTAATTGATTTCACGATAACTCGAATCAAAGTTTTCTAAAGTGAATTTTATAACGAGACAAAAACGGTAAAACTATTCAACCCCGCTTTAGTTTTCCACACATTCTTCTTCAATTGAGCAATAATTAACAACTTTAAACCGTTTCTTGGCCAATTCAAGTCAATAAAAATTGATCATTGGTTCAAAAACAGAGAATTTAAACACTTATGTGTTTTTCTCGTGATCGTGATGAATACTTGACACTTGGTCGTGTTTCGGAACGGATATCATACAAATGATCACAGTACTAGTGTAGCACTACTGATTACCAAAAACATACAGACCCGTCGGTCAGAAAACTAACCGCTGAAAACTTCTTTTTGTGTTTTCTTTTTTGATAAAATGGTCTAAGCTGCCAGGAAAGAAGCTATGATACCACTTAATATGAACTTATATGAATCAAAAGATTCGAATAAGAGCTGTGGATAATCCGGATCTGCTATAGAAGAAAGTAAATCACAGATTAAGCCAAATGATTTGTTATTGAATAATGAGTTTGTTACAAGAACGGTTACAAGAATTAGAGATAGAAAGTAGTTACTATTTCATAGCTAATGAAAATGAAATACATGGGTGGGTATTTATAGAATGGGCGGTAATTCAAATGTTGGTAGATGGCGTGTTCGGACCAGTGAAATGATGACACGTGGGGATTGGGAAAAGTTCATATCAATTAGCCCCGACTACCAAAAACAACCATTTAGCGTCATTATTAGTGACAAAAGATATGACGTCAAAAACTACGTGACTCATAGCAACAAGTATAGTGTCGAACATGTTGTCAATGTCACTACTTGAGTCATAAATAAGTCAGTTGATAGATGTTATATAAACAAAAGGGTTTCGTGAAAGTTACCGAATTGATGTGTCTTGGACGACATATAACAATATTGTTGATAAAAAATAGCGACATAAAAGCGAATTAAAACTCAAATGTCGCTATACACAGACGAGAATAGTGACATAAACAATGTCATGTTACACCAAATGTGACATAGATAGAAACATAAACAACGTTAGGGGTGGACCAACTACGACACCCGTCGTGACCCGAATAGCAATAGGTGGCATAAATAGTGACTTAGGGACACAAAGAGATGTGATGCTATTTTAGATAGCGACTTATGAAAGAAAGTCGCTATGGCTGTCTCAATATATAGCGACATGCTTTAGATGTGACAAAATTTTGCGACTTCCTCATAAAGCTTCTAATGGTTCGTAACTAAATGCGTTGCTAAGGCAAAATGTGTCGGTAAAAGCGTCGCTAGATACGTCGGATTTTTTTTGTAGTGTAGAACTATGACTGAATGTAATTCATGTGTCAAATCTGATGGTATGGGTATACCAAGTGTTTCTGGGTGTATATATGAAACAGACACGCAATAATATATATGGGACTTTCTTAATTGCATGTGTCAGGACGTAAGTAGGAACCAGTTACAAAGAATTGTATATCTAGAACTAGCTAGCTATTTTTCTTTATATATTTTGACGGATTGTACTTAATTTTTCTATGCAGGCATGCTTTGAAGCACATGAAAGAAGGAAACAACATTGTAAACACGGCGTCATCATTAGCATACAACCAACCTATACCAATTTATTTTGCTTGACTACATTTCAACAAAGGGAGCCATTGTATCTTTCACAACGGGACTGCATTGCATATGGTAGAAAACAGGATCCGTGTCAATGGTGTGGCTCCGGACCGGTATGGACACCACTGCCAACTGCAACACTCAATGATACAGATATAGCAATATATGGGTCACATATGCCATTTGGTAGGGCAACACAACTTCATGAGATTGCTCCATCTTTCGTGTTCCTTGCATCGAATGAGTCTTCCTATATGACTGGCCATTTCCTTCATCCTAATGGTATTGCACTTAAACACATACATGTAACTGCTTATAAAAACACCTTTACTAGTGAATATGTCGTTTGCATAAAAATATTTGTACATTTTTTTTTATCTAATTGGTCATCCTTGTTACTGCACAAAATATACTTGCATTATAAACTAGCTTGAAATTCAATTGGTCATCCTTGAGTACCAATCTTTTGAGTACCAATCCTGACTAGCTAAAGGAATTATATCAAACTTAGTGAGGGACCAATTATGGCCATCTATCTCTACTACATATAAAGCAAATATGTTTTACTTAAAACTTAAAAACTAAAAATGTGTAATATTTGATGTTTTAAATATCCTTTAAAGCTTAAGTCCCACATAAAAATAGTAAACAATATATATTGTTGTTGATACAAAAGTTGGACGTTCTCGATTTGGAGCTCCGGTTCTCGTACCAATTGAGAATTGCCGCTGAGACCTGCGCACTAAGAGACAAGAAACACCGTTAGGCTTACCGTGGATTGTCTCCCACGATTATCCTCCGCGTGAGAGTGAGTAATCGGTTTAGGGTTTAAGGAGTTTTAGGGTTATGAGATCGTACCTTAAGCGAGGATATGATTCCTTTATATACGCACGGAATCCTTGTTGGTTCCGTGTTCCCAACCTTCGCGTATCCCGCCTAAGTCGGTTGGGAATGATTATCTTCTTGTTTTAGAAGATATCGGATATCTATTCCGTAAATAGATATGGGCTTGGGCTTCGTGAGCCCAAACATGTATTAATATTGGCCCGATTCGTACTGAGCTTGAAAGTATTAATGTAGTCGGGTGCATGACCCGACTCCGCACTATCGTCATCAATTGTCTTAATTAAAATAGCTTTCTTAACATTGTTCCCACCCAAAACATTTAAAAAAATGCATGACAACTTTTGACAATTTTCTTGATATAGTTTATAAAAGAAAAGATATTTTTTTGTGTATTTAATCCCAATATTAACAATGTTTAAAATTCCATCTACAAACTATATTGTATAAGACTATATATTATAACTTCTTTGTATTATTAGTTTGCTTCATATTTGATTGTTCACAATTGATGAAAATTAATAACCACAATATCACAACTATAGCTATTTGCCATATATATTAAAATCTCGTTGCTATTTGATTCAATACATATTGACCCAAACCCAAAAAATTGGTAGTTTGGCTCTTATTGCACGTCACTACAAGAAAACTGTCACTAAGTGACACAAAAAGTTATCAAAAGTTCAAAAAGTTTCACCAAAGTCACAAACTGCCAGCACAAGGAGTAAAGTGTCACTAGGGTTCTTACATATTTCTCCTACACTTAAAAAATATAACTAAAATGGTGTCAATAAAACCTATATATTGTGATATAAAAAGTGTCGCTATATATTTTAACTTTTGACATAGTTATCTAATAAAAATGTTGATGCAGCCAAAAACACAATCAGTTACCTACTACACTTTCTCATTAAGGTCACTACAAACTCAGACTTCTTGATATCCCTTTGTGTTACTCTGTGACTAAAATCCCTGTAAGTAAATGTTATTTTTCTTGTACTCTAGCGAGACTTCTAAAATGGACAAATACTAAAGATTATTACAATGGGCCATAGTTTACAGGCTTACAGCTTTTTTGGTCAACCGTTAATTAAGCTGCCTTATTCACATCTCCCTGGCTACCAGATTGCTAAATGGATAACACAAAATAATTTTTAATTAGTAATAGTTTATACACGAGGTTTGTATCGAATAATATTGTGTGTACTGATGTGATTTGTATGCTGAATGTACCATTTTTTTCAACAAGGGTAGATCTTGATCCATCATTTAATACGGTCAGATTATTTACTCTAAACAAACACACCCAACACTCCAACCTCATACCTAGCTCCAATAAAATTATTTATCCATACCTAGCTCATCCACCTTTCTTTTTTACCAGCACAAACGTTATCAAATAACTTAATTGATTAGTATATATGATATGATGTTGCCAAATAAAAACTGATCATATTATGATTTAATTTTGACATTTCAGAGGTTATCAATTTTCCAACATATTTTTAGTGATATGTCTTTACTTTGTAGACAGATTAAGAAAACTAGTTTTGTGGGAAACACTGGATTGAGATTTTTCGACAGAATTGGAAGACTCAATCCACATGTGTCATTGTAATGGTACAAAGAAATTGTTGGTAACAAAAAAACATGCATATCGTAAGAAAGTTGCAGTACTTGATTATAATTTAATGAATGCATTACGTGTCGTGCTACACTTCATCCATAAGTTGTTGGCTTGTCACTAGCTTGCGACATTAAGAAAGGTTGAAAGACGTGCGTAACTTTTGATTTACTCTAATTTGATTGATTACCTTTTCCTGCATTCTGCTCTCTCTCTATATAAACTTGTCACTAAATGAGTTCCCTTCATTGAATTCATCTATATATCTTAAGTAATTGTGATGCTGCATTCGATGGTGTCCACCTCATGCAAGATTTCAATTGCACGTAGCTTATTTAGTTCACATGTTATAACAAGAATTAGCACTAATAGGGTTACACCGGCGATAGGAGGTCTTCTAAGGCGGGGATCCTCAGCTATTCGCACCTTTATGGTCTTTTATATCAGCTTCTTTATCTTTCAGTTATAATTAATTATTTTGATTCAGTTATAGACAATTACCAATATTTTTAATTATGTTAGTAGGAGTTGATTATAAGCTTTCATGCAATTATATTATCCTAACTATTGGACTTTGTTGAATTTATTTTAGTCTAAGGAAATGTGGATGGAAGAAGGAGAACGGCGATTTCCACCACAGAACCAAGAGTCACAACCAGGGAAAGAATATCTCATGAACCCTCGACCTCTATTCGCTAACCCTCATTACAAACCCTCTAATAAACTCAAGGTACATTTCATGTTGATTAGTTGTTAAATAAAACATTATTTGCTATATTTGTTGTTAAACAACCATTGTAGTTGTTAATAAAGGGTTGCAAATCCAGTCTGCCCATAAGAGCTGAAAGTGTTATAGACCAGTGAGTAATCCAAGTAACTGAAAGTGTTTAGCTTCTTGGCACAGGGAAAGGTGGCGTTAGTAGCAGGAGGAGATTCAGGTATTGGAAGGTCAGTTTGTTACCACTATGCTAAAGAGGGTGCGACTATAGCATTTACTTATGTGAAGGGCGATGAGGACATAGATGCAAAAGACACACTGGATATTATAAATGAGTCAAAATGGAAGGCTCGGTTGATCCTATTGCCATACCTACGGATCTTAGGTATGATAAAATTGCAATAATGTTGTTGATGAGGTCATTGCTAAATATGGAGGCATTGATGTACTAGTGAACCTTCCAGCCGTGCAATACTATACGTATTCGTATTCATTGGAAGAGATCACAGAGGAGAGGCTTGAAAAGGTGTTTCGGACCAATATTTTCTCATATTTCTTCTTGACAAAGTATGTATCGTTTCTTAACATGTTAATGATATCTTTCTAGGATGCATTATAATCTAATAAGTATTTGAAATACTGAATAATTCATATGTCATTTTTTTATACATTGATGTTACCATTTTAACACAGGCTTTTTTAAATTCTTATAACTAGACATAGGGCGATCACTTAGATAGGAACCAGTTAAAAGCTGTTATTTATCTCCAGCCTTTTTCTTTAAAAAAATATATATATGTAGATGGGTTGTAACGACTTATTTTTTATGTAGGCATGCTTTGATGCACATGAAAGAAGAAAGCAGCATCATAAACACAACATCAGTGTTAGCATACAATCCCGACCCACCAAGTTGGCTTGACTACACTTCAACAAAGGGGGCCATCGTATCCTTCACAAGGGGTCTAGCATTGCATTTGGCCGAAAAGAAGATTCGTGTAAATGGTGTGGCCCCTGGTCCTATTTGGACACCACTGCAAGCTTCAGTACTCAATGACAAGGACATAGCAAGGTTTGGGTCAACGGTGCCCATGAATCGGGCAGGTCAACCTTACGAGGTTGCTCCATCATACGTGTTCCTTGCATCTCAGGACTCTTCCTATATGACTGGCCAAGTTCTTCATCCTAATGGTAAACACTTACATGTTACTGCTTATGATAACACACGCATTAGTGCCACTAGTACAACACTATATATGCCATGTGCATACAAATATTTATACAGTTTTCTTTTATCCAGTAGGTCACCCTTGTTACTGCATAAAAGATACTTGCATTATAACTTAGAAGTACTTACAAAGTATCATTCGTGACAAACTTTTTAACAACCATTGTAAGAGAAAAAATGGTTAAATAATTTATACTTGTCCATGCTTTTAACTTAAACACATTTACATGTTTTGAATATGAACAACGTACTTAGCAAACGTTTATGTATCTTCTTAAGCCACTTTAAAAGTGTTCGCGAATCACATATTTGTTGCTGTTAGTTTTCTATAATAAACTTGGAGGTTCTGAAGATAGTGATGTTGCAATCTCTTTTGCAGGCGGGTGATGGTCAATGGTTAGTCCTTTAGAACTAGAGTGAATTTATGATAAATATTGTTAATATGTAACTTGATTGTCAAGGCATCGAACATGAAGTTCTAGAGACTATTAGAACTGTTGTAATAAACTACGACTGATGATCGATTGCATTACTTGCTTATGGTCGATCTTATTATAATTATGAATGCATCCATAACTTTGTTGGTAATAATCTCTATTTAATTCTATATATTGATGATTTTAGTATAATGACATGGGTTTATTTCTTGAAAGAAAAGTCTCAAGTTTTTTAATTTTCAAAAAGTTTAAAAATTTTGTCAAAAAACAAATGGGGAGTTTTATCAAAATTTTGAGAAGTGATCAAGGAAAAGAATATAACTCATAAGAGTTTGGCAAGTTCTGTAAGGATGAAGGCATGCATGACAACTCAAAACTCGATATACACCTAAACAAAATGGTGTAGTAGAGAAAAAGAATCGAACCGTGTAGAAATGGCGAAATCAATGATGCATGAGACGGTTTACCAAATTTTTTGGTCGAAGCAGTTTAAAAGCAGTATATTTGTTGAATAGAATTCTAACAAAAGCCCTCGATAATAAGACTCCACTTGAAGCGTGAATGGAATAACCTTCGGTAAGACATCTTAAAGTTTTTGGGTGCGTTGTTATTCTCGGATACCAAAGCAAAAAGATATAAGTTAGATGAGAAAAGTGAAAAGTGCATTTTGTAGGCTATAGTAGCAAGTCAAAAGATTATAGATTATATAGCCTAAAAGCAAAAATGTAATAGTTAGTTGAGATGTAACTTTTGATGAAAATTCACACGGAATTGGGAAGAAGAAAAATGGAAGAAACAAGTTTTCCAACTAACAATATACAGGATGAAGCACATGTAGAAAGTGATGAAAATCAACCATCACATGACGAAGTACCCAGCGAAGAACATGATGAAAAATCTCAAAGTCCACCACCAAGAAAATACCGTTCATTGACAAAAATATACAATGCTAATTTTTGTCATGTAGAACCAGAAACTTTTGAAGAAGAGATTAGAGATGAATCATGGAAAGAAATCAATGGAGGACGAAATTCAAGTTATCGAAAAGAACAACACATGGGAGCTCAGAGACAGACCATTAGACAAAGACGTTATTGGTGTCAAATGGGTGTACAAAGTCAGTACAATGCAGATGGTTCCGTTCAAAGGAATAAGGCAAGACTAGTCGCAAAAAGTTACTCACAACAACCAGGAATTGACTACCACAAGACATTTGCTCGGTTGCACGAATGGACACGATCCGAGTAATCATCTCACTATCGGGACATAAAGTTTGGTTACTCTATCAACTCGACATCAAGTCAACAATTTTCAATGGAGAACTTAAAGAATAAGTTTATATGAATCAACCTCAATGATTCAAGGTTGAAGGAAAAGAAGAAAAAGTTTACAAGTTGAAGAAAGCGCTCTACGGACTCAAGCAACCACCGCGAGCATGGTATATCCAGGTCGATGGTTTATTAAGGAAAAAGATTTTGATCAAAGCAAAAGCGAGCCGACTTTGTGTGTTAAAAATAAAGGTACAAAATGACATTCTAATTGTAGCGCTCTATGTCGATGATCTTGTGTTCACATGGAATAACAAGATTGAAAATTTCAAAAATGAAATGATCCAAAAATACGAGATGAGTGATTTAGGAATTCTAAATCATTTTCTCGAAATGGAAATATATCAAGACGATGGCGGAGTATATTTTTTTTGGTCAAGAAACGAGATGTCGAGAAGATTTTGAAGAATTTGGATATGTCGAAATGCGAACGAATGACACTCATTTGGCTGTCAACGAAAAGCTTATGAAAGATGACGGTTCGAGTAAAGTTGACGCCACACTTCTTGAAGTTTGGTGGGGAAATTGTTATACCTCATAGCAATAAGGCCCGACATCATGTTTGCGTAAGTTTACTCTCAAGGTTCATGCACAATCCTAGTCGACACATGGGAGTTGGTAAAATAAATTTAAGATATTTGCGAGGCACGAAGATTTTGGAATCAAGTTCGAAAAAATTTAGATGTAAATTTGCATGGTTTTGTGATAGTGATTGGGAGGATGTACAGATGATATGAAAAATACATCCGGATATATTTTTTACTTGGTTCGGTGTGTTTAGTTGGTGCTCCAAGAAGCAACAAAATCAGCAATCATCACGTAGCAAGAGCTCTAGCCACATCACAAGCAATTTGGATACGAAGAATTTTGAAGATATTGGAGAAAAGCTATGAAGCCTACAACAATTTTTCATGACAAAGATCTCGGCAATAGTAACCGCAATGAACCCGGTTCATCATAACCGCACAAAGCATATCTCTTTGAAACATCATTTTATCGAGAAGTAATTGAAGACGGAGCGGTGCAACTTTGAATTTTGTGGAACGAATGAGCAGCTAGAAGAAATTTTCTCAAAAGCACTTCCACGAAAAATTTTCGTGAGCTCGACAAAAGTTGGGAGTTCAGCAAAACACATTATAGAGAATGTAAACTAATGTGTTTTCCAAAAAGAGAATTTAAAACATGTCCAATCAAGAAGAAAAATGAAACTTGCTTTTCATTCTTTTGGTCAAATACATGTGGTAAATGAGCACAAGTGTGTCGGTAGAAACGCTCACAATATTTGACTAAGTTTTGTATATGTTTTCGCACCATGCAAAGTTGGTGAAACTTAGTGTATAAAAGGAACACCGAAGATGTAATAGATTGTACCAGAAGCACCGATGCCTTCACAAATATTTCATAAAGAAAGAGTATTTAAGTTTTTATGTTTTGGAATATTAATCTTAATACTACTATTTTTTCTCCTAAATAACGTTTAATAATTTTTGTGAGCAATTTTAGTGAGAGTAACATCTTGTATATCCAACAAGAATTTACCCTTTTTTTTTCCTTTCAACAACGTAAATGTTGATCCATCATTAATATGGGTCGGATTAATTACTCTAAATAAACACACCCAACACTCATACCTAGCTCCAATAAAATTATTTATCCATACATAGCTCATCCACCTTTCTTTTTTAGTTGATAAAAATTATGTCGCATCACTCATCTTTTACTTACACTATTACCAGCACAAACAGTCTGTCATCACTGCCAAAAAGCAATGTAATAAACCAAATATTTAAAAATGTTTACACGGTCGCTGTTCAAGAGTTTTCATAGTTGGAACGTCTAATTGCTTTCAACGATATAAGAAAGCGTGTATAGCATTGATAACGTCTAAAATGAACATGTTTTTAGTAGCGTTATTGTCGGTTTGTGCATGATATTCGCTATATTTACTCTTAATCTGTTGCAAAAGTGCAAAGATGCGTCTTGTGTATGTATATGTAGCGGTATTGCGAATATTGAAGAAATGAAGTTTTATGCACATTTGGAGCGTCTAAAGGAAGGAAGTTGAGATTGGAAGCTTGTGGACTCAATGATATGGGCGTAGTGATTTGAAGCATCTACTGAGAAGGAAAGATCAAGTTTGGCTTTGGAAATCATCAACGTAAGCAAAGAACGAAGCGTAAAGGGAAAAGTCGCAAAAAGTCAAAGAGCAAAACCCACCGCTCGGTCGCAACCCGCAACCGGATCCGGTGGGCTAATGGTCAAAGCTATGACCGATTCGGTCGACATAGAAACCGATCCGGTTTCGCACCGCAGATTACACAATTCGCATTTATTGTTGTCTTAACTCCCCATAATCATTGAGTCCGATCATTTCTTGATATTAACTTGGAGAGAACGTTTTTGGGCGTTAAGCAAGTGCTTTGGCTATTTAAAGGACCTAGTACTTGTATACTAGGTGTGACACAACCAAATAGAGTATTAGTTTACACCAAAACTCATACTTACCCATTTATTTCAACCCAAAAGCTTAGTAGTTCTTGGAAAACGTCCGAAGCAAGGAAGGAACCATTCTTGTCCATTGTTTCGGTAGTTTGAGTTGTGCGGTGATCCTAGGTGATTGGAGCGTGGTTGCTACATTCCACGATTTCTAATTCTTGTAATCACAAAAGATTAGGTATTCTATGAACTTTGTTATGGAAATCTATTCTCTTGAATTGTTTGAATTACTTTGTTATGACTTGTGTTTAGATATGATTGTTTTCATGGAGTAGTTTGTGATATACTTGTGTGTTGAAATGTGATTAATCATAATAATGTTCTCAAAATGTGATGCATGTATATATGATCTTGTTTAAATGAGTTTGTTGGAAAAATACTAGTCTTGGATTGATTTGTCAATAAAACATGTTTTAAGAAAAAGACCGAAAGGATTTCTCTTGTGTTTTATTCCAAAAGTGTTGTGACAAACTAGTATGGGGATATGGTGATTGACATCCACCATGTTTTGCTTATTAAAACAAGACTAGGAACGTTTTCATCACGAAGGGTGAAAGATTCGTAAGAACAAATTTAATGAGAACATGTTGCAAACAAATGGAATTTTTATAGGATAATCATTGGGATAAGGACCGAAAGGATTACCTAAATGTTTTTGTTCTTAGAATGATTTTTACAAACAAATACCATGGTTGGGGAATCATTTGCTTATGATTTGTGCATCATACTAAGAGTATACACCAAACCTTTATGAACATTATCTATGGTTGATTATGAGACTTCACACAAGTATATACTTTTATTCTTGATTCGTATTTTCACTAGAACACTTATTCGAGAGAGCCTTGACAAGCTTTCTTGTTAGAAACTTTTAATAAAATCTATTTCAAAACAAAATCCCTTGGGACGATCTCGACTTACCAAACTTTGCTATTATGAGACGAGTATACTTGCTCGTATGTGTTAAAAGGTTATACTGTTAATTCGTGATTATAAATTTTAAAACTTGCACCAACCGGAGCACATCAAGTTTTTAGCGCACGCGGCGATTTTTCTGTAATTTTTTGAAATTAGTAAAAAAAAAAAAAAAAGTTTTGTTACAAACTAACCGATTCGGTTGGTTAGCCAACCGAATCCGGTTAGACATTCTGTGAAAATTTTCTTTGGTTCGAATTTTATATCTATCTTTTTAGTTTATGGTGTTTTGATTTCTAGAGTAATTGTGTGGTTTAATCAGTTTTAGATTTATTGTCTTTATTTTATTTTTTCTTTTCTTTACATTTGTTATTTAGTTTTATCTAGTTTTATTTATTTTTATTTTATAATTGATGGTAATGGTTAAGAGTATCTTATTTTCAGTTATAGTTTATTTTATGATAGATTTATTAGTAGTTTATTTAGTTTTAGTTTTAGTTTTAATTTTGGTTTTAATTAGATTTAATGAGTTGTTTAATTATAAGTTTATGAAGAGTTTTATTTAATTAACTAGAGTTAGTACATCCTTAATGACAGTTATTTGCTTTCAATTATTATTAAATTTGTTTTAAAAAAAAAAAAAATTTTTTTCAAACCGATCGGTCGCAACCCGCAACTGATCCGGTTCGTGTTTCGTCCTAAATTTTTCAACCAACCGATTCGGTTGGTGATCCAACCGAATCCGGTTGGAGTTTACTTGAGTTTTATCATTTTGAGGTTTTGAGTTTTTATTTGATTTCTTAATTTTGTTAGATGTCTTAGTTGTTTATTATATGTTTTTATAGTTTGTTCTTGTTTTACTAACGTTAACGCTAATCATTCGGTATTTGTTTTGTTTTGCTTTGTTAAGTTGTCTAGTAACATGGATAGTTTGAGCGGAATCTCGGAATACCTTCGCTTTGGATGACATGTTCAAGGATACGGGAAGTTCATTAGAAAGATTGGAGGAATTCGGAGGAAAGCAAGAAAGAATTGGGATTTGACACGGTGATATGGAAGAAGTATGTGAAAACAAGGTTCAACTACCCAAAACAAAAGAGTGGTAGTGTTTACACAAGCACCGTCAACGGTATATGATTCACCGATGATGAGATTTGGAACACCTTGTGAAGTGGAAGGATACGTGCTTGGGATGCATGACTTAATATGGCGTATGGAGAGAATTATATCTTGGAAGAGGTTCTTGACGAAATCGGTCATGTTCGTATGGACTATGAGGCATATGGGAGAAAGATGGTCAAAAATCTGAAGGTCAATATTCATGGGCATATGTTTGAAACTGATTTTGTTGTTCTAGAGGAAGGTAATGCAGATGAGCCAAATGTTTGTTTTGGTAGAGATTTTCTTGTCACAACCAAGTGTCAAGTAGATTTTGGTATGGGAGAAATGCGGATTAACATAACCGAGTTGGAAGAAGGAAAAGGGATCAACGAGATGCTAGTGGAAGTTTGTGCAAATATGGAGGAGAAAATGTGGAAGTGGTGAAAATGGGAAAGCAAACCGAAGAAACCATCATCAAATAAATTAACCCCAACAACAACCTCCACCACCAAAAATGATTACACACCATCGTCACCTACTACTACTATCAAACCCTTAACCGAAAGCCAAAAAGAAGCTATCTTAGAGAATCTAGAACAAAAATTTCTAGAGCTAAATGAAAAGAAACCGGTTATTGAAGTTCTCCAAGACTATGTGCTTTATCGAAAGAAGTTGGATGCATTGATGCTAGCGAGGGCTAGGTTGGAAGATAAGAATCTCACGGATGAGGATCGAGATCGAATTTTGTTTAAAGGCATGCCAAGGAAAGAAAAGGATCCGGTAATTTTGTGTTGCCAATCAAAGTAAATGGAACTACACCGGTTTATGCTTTAGGCGACACGGGTCGAGTGTTAACGTGATGCCGTATCCATTGTTCAAAACTTTGGGACTAAGTAATCCGCAACCTAATCATTCTAAGCTCACTATGGCGGATAACACTCAAGCAAAGGCAATGGGAGAAGTTAAGAATGTAAGAGTGCAAATTGGCTACCAACCGTATTTGGCGATTTTCTTGTCTTGGATATTCCGGTGGACAAGAGTTTACCACTATTGTTGGGAGGCCATTTTACGAACTTGTGGAGCAATTATAGACATGGGAAGAGGCACCATGACTATTGACGATGGGATTTCGAGGCAAACATACTACCCAAGACCAAGAGGACCAATTTTGGAAGGTATGGAAGATTTGGAATGGATGGATGCAAATGATGATTTAACTTGTTTTGAAGTGGGACGTGATGTCCACGGTAATCCAATGTACGGACCTTTAACTCCACCTTATTTCGATATTGAGGACGAAATGGAACGTGCATTCGCGATAGAAGCTTTCTACAACCCATTTAAAAACATATTGGTTTACAAGAAGTTGACCGACTTTTTAGGATCTTTACCGGTGCAACTTAAGAATTTGGAGTGGAAACCCGAAGGATTGGGGACTTACAAGAGACAAACCGGAGATGGGGCATGGCATGTTAAGTTTGATATATTATGCCCGGATGGACGAAGATTTATGAGGAAATTTAAAACTTTTGAAACATTCCGTGAGTTGACCGGAAAATTTCAAAGCGAGGATATTCTTAGGCAAGAATATTTTGAGGAATTTTGAGGAAAGGCAAAGACCGTAATAACAAGCAATCATTTGCTTGAATTTCATGATCTATTTTATTTTGTTTTGATTTGATGCATTAGGATTTTTTTTGTTTCTTATTTATTTTTCATGTTATGATTGAGGTAATTTGGTTTTAATACATTATGACTATGAGTTTTGAGTTGAGTTTGGATTAGTTCATTTATATGATGAGTTTAGTTTTTTTTGGATTGAATGATTGTTCAAAATTTCATTTGGTGAATAAATGTTGTGTGAAATTTTAGCAGAATTTTGAGTAAAAATATGTTGCTTGGAGGGTAAATGCCTAAGTAACATGTTAAACAAGTAAAAAGCAAATTTGGCAAAAGCATACCGAATCGGTTGTGTCCTTGACTGAACCGGTTGCACCAAAATATAAAAAATTCATTTCTCCAAAAACACACACACACTAATTTTCCAGGTGGGTTTTGCAAAAATTCATCCAAGAGAGCAGATTGGAAGTTGTTTGAATTGTAGGATAACATCATGGCACCCAAGCAAGTAAGCATTTACATTCAATTTACTCAATTAAGGCTTTATTAGAACATTTGATTCGAATTGGATTTTAGGTCACCAATTTGGGGGTTTTTGTTATAATTCGAATTAAGTGGTAATATTTTAGGATTGAGTGAGTGATTGAGATAGAGTGCATTACAACAAGAGATTGATTGATTGATTCACCATAAAATGGATTTTAGATGATAAGATTTTTCGAATTAATTTGGTTATGCTTATGGAATGAGATAAGTTACAATTAGTGATTCATTTTGATGGATGATATTTTGATTTTTAAGAGTGATGGATGCTACACTATTAGAGCTTATGATTTTTAAGAATGATGAGATGAGTTCTAAGATGTTAGATGTTTGATGATTTGGAAGCAAGATAGAGTAATTCTAGGATGTGGGAAATCATTGAGGATGATAGAATGCGATCTAAGAGTGGTTTGAGCGTTAGAAATTCGAGATGTTGAGGATTTGAAGGTGAAATACCTTATGCAGTCTGCACAACCGATTCGGTTGCGCATGGCAACCGAACGGTTGTTGCCTGATGTCAGTAGGAAACCGATTCGGTTGGTGATCCAACCGAATCCGGTTACGGTTTCTGAGAGGATTTTTTGTGAAATTTTGAAATGTATATTAGAGGGTTCTCTAACCTTCTTGTTTGTTCTAACACTCTTATATGATCTTATTTTTGTGATTTCTACAGAGAATTATTGTAGGAAGCTCGAGTGGGGAGGAAATTCCAATTAACCCGCTTGTTACGAAGTTTTGTGAAAGGAACGAGAAGAAGAAGGTTAAGTATAGTGTGAAGAAGGAAGCAAATGCTAATTTAAAATTCAAAATCTCACCGATGAGAGAAACATGCTTTTCGAGAGAGATTGTCGAAGTTACAACATAGGCAATGTTTAGTTCAAGGGTGATTGATTGGGATTTATTTAACGAATGTGAGTGTGAAGATGAGTTAAGAAGGATGATGCGAACGTCTTATGTATATCCAGGGGATGGAGATTCGTTCAATGATTTGTCATGGGAAAGAGCATTCAGTGTTAATGAAGAAGTCTACGAGAATGGTGTATGGAATTCTTTTCAACCATGTATTTTGAAAGAAAAGTAGATGTTCGAATTTGATGTCGGAGATTTGTATTTGGTTTAGACTTTGTGGTAGGGATCATGCTTACACATTGCCGACTTTTGGTGTAGCCCTTGGTTTGTATGAACCACATGAGGTAAATCATCGATTATTTGAAACTCACTTTTCTAGACTTGAGGTTTGAAAAGATTACCCTAGTATTCCCGCTTATTGGAATCAAGTGGGAGATCCTACTTGTGCTAGGAGGAATGCTTCAACCATCGTGAATCCGTTGATGAGGATACTTCACAAGTTGATTGTGACCGCCATTTAATAGATTTGAAGCGTGGACAAATGTCGAAACCGGACTTATGGATTATGAAGTTTTTGGAAGAAACTAAGGATGGTAATGCCATTTGGCGGATAGCCGAATATTTGTCTAGGAGAGCCCGGAATCAAGAGCAACAAGAACATTTGTGGAGGACATTTTGTGACAAGATTGGCGAAGAATCTTGGGTATTATGTTGATGAGGAATTGGCTAAGTGTGGAGAGCCAAAGTATAGTGAAACGTGGATCATGCGAAGGTTTTGGTAATGCTTTGAATAGGAGATTGGGAACCATAGGGTTATGGATTGAACCAAGACCACAAAAGAACCACCACAACAAAGAAGGAATATACCAATGGAGAACGTGCAAATGGGTACGTCCGGTAGTTTTGATTCGGGATGGGAGAGTGGAACCAACATCTAGATGAGATTCAATGTAGGGATGTGTGAGAGATTCGATGATGTTAAGGAACAACTACATCAATGATTATTCGATGCCGATCTTTCAACACATGGCTCGAGAAGCCAATTACGAGTTGCCACCCTACAATCCACCAAATGTTCCACCATATCCTTTTCCTTACACTTCTTATCCCGGACCCTATCCGTATCCATATCCCGGTACGCACTGCTTTCTGATCCAATACCCCATATGGTCGATTGCACAAGTCGGAGGAACAAGTTATGAAGTTGGAGGATCATCATCGGAGTTGGAGGCAAGAAGAAAAGAGGAGAGTTCGTTCGAAATCATAGGCGAAAACTATGTAACCGAAAGTGATGATGATGATGATGAGTTTGATGATGAAGAAGGAGAAGAAATGAGCGAGGATGACGAGTGATTATGGGTCATTCGTGGGTTATGGTTTCAAAACAATGGTCATGATGTGTTTTAAACTATTTCTATCTTTTGATTGATTTTCTTTAGGATGTTTGGTATATTTTGGTTTTATCTAGTTTTAGTAGTTTTGTTTGTTTTGTGCATTTCGTGTTGCGCTTTTTGTTTGCAGGATGGATATGTTGGAAGCTTATTGATGGTCAAATGTTTCGAGTTGGATAACTCATGTGCTTGCTAATGACCAAATGTGCTTATTGCATATTTTATTCCGTGGTATCTTTTAACTATTTTTTCCCATTTTCTTTACTTTGAAGTTCAATTTTCATTACATTGAGGACAATGCAAAACTTAAGTATGGGGAGGGAAGAAAATAGGAAAATGATAACGCATTTTTATTTTTTAGATAACTTTTGGATGCAAGTGATTAGAAGAAATTCGCCTTGATGGTCTAATGGTTTTCGCGTTATTGATAATTAAAATACATAATTTGGGATTTCAATGGTAAAATGAGGTTTTGAAAACTTTTTTAGATTTGAACCAAATTCTTGAAATAATTCATTTGGATTCGATAGCATTTTCTAGCATGCATAATAGCCTTTTTCCCACATTTTGTGAGGTTTCTTTTGTATGAAACATCTTTTGTTTTATATTTGCTATGAGTGTGCCGGTGATTATGTCGATTCTAGAACTTGTACTAGTTATGCATTACGGTTAAAATCACTTTCGAGTGATCTAAATATTTTCAAGTGATAAGAGGCACTTTAGGAATAACCCAAATGGCCTTCCATTTTTACATCTAATGATATATTAGCTGACCACATCGGTTAGTTAACCACCCACATGGACCCATTTTGTTAGTGCTCATTTTTAGCACTAGATACCCCTAGTTACACCTTCGAGCCATTCTTTTCGTTTTGATAAATCCAAAAATACAAAAATATTTTACACCTTTAAACCTTAGCCAACCCTTATCAAGTCTAATGGTTTGTTGCTAGTTGTTTGGAATGATTGGATTGTTTTGATGATTATGAGTTAGTTACACTTTGCCATTCGTGTGTGCCATTTCGACAAAGACGAAGGATGCATACTTCTTATTTTGTATTTTTGTGGTGATGCTTATGCGAAGTGTGGGGAGTTGTGAAAAAAAAAAAAAAAAAAATGTGATAAAAGTTATAGCCAATGTGCTATATTATTATGAAGATGAAGGAAGATGAAGTATGTTTGAGTTATCGATTAGCCAATGTGCTAAGACGTGATATATATATATTTAGTGATCGATATGAGAAGAGGAGTAATAATCATTTTCGGGATTGTGGTTTGTATGATGACTAGCACCATGGAGGTTTGGACTTGATTTTATTTTATTTTAAACCAATTTCATAAACTATCCCATGCCTTATCCATACCTATTATGAACCCATAGCCTTATCGTTATAACCCGAATAAAAGACCTCTTTGATGAATTTATTTTCTTTGTTTTGATACTTGTACAAGCTTATGGTAAAAGCATTGATCATGACTAGGCATTGAGTGATATACCCACCAATATATGAGTGTTGAGTGAAATCTTAAAGCCACTTGTGAGGTATCCTAGTTATGTTATCTAAAGTGTTTGGTTCATTTTAGAAGATTTTCTCATATTATAAGCAAAATAATAATTATCTTTTATGGTAATTGTTACATTTTCAAACATGGTGTTATGGACCATTGGAATCAATCTTTGCAATGTTTGACCTACTCGAGGCTAGTAGAGCTTAAGTGTGGGGAATTTGATAACGTCTAAAATGAACATGTTTTAGTAGCGTTATTGTCGGTTTTGTGCATGATATTCGCTATATTTACTCTTAACTGTTGCAAAAGTGCAAAGATGCGTCTTGTGTATGTATATGTAGCCGGTATTGCGAATATTGAAGAAATGAAGTTTTATGCACATTTGGAAGCGTCTAAAGGAAGGAAGTTGAGATTGGAAGCTTGTGGACTCAATGATATGGAAGCGTAGTGATTTGAAGCATCTACAAGGAAAGATCAAGTTTGGCTTTGGAAATCATCAACGTAAGCAAAGAACGAAGCGTAAAGGGAAAAGTCGCAAAAGTCAAAGGAGCAAAACCCACCGCTCGGTCGCAACCCGCAACCGGATCCGGCTGGGCTAATGGTCAAAGCTATGACCGATTCGGTCGACATAGAAACCGATCCGGTTTCGCACCGCAGATTACACAATTCGCATTTATTGTTGTCTTAACTCCCCATAATCATTGAGTCCGATCATTTCTTGATATTAACTTGGAGAGAACGTTTTTGGGCGTTAAGCAAGTGCTTTGGCTATTTAAAGGACCTAGTACTTGTATACTAGGTGTGACACAACCAAATAGAGTATTAGTTTACACCAAAACTCATACTTACCCATTTATTTCAACCCAAAAGCTTAGTAGTTCTTGGAAAACGTCCGAAGCAAGGAAGGAACCATTCTTGTCCATTGTTTGGTAGTTTGAGTTGTGCGGTGATCCTAGGTGATTGGGGCGTGGTTGCTACATTCCACGATTTCTAATTCTTGTAATCACAAAGATTAGGTATTCTATGAACTTTGTTATGGAAATCTATTCTCTTGAATTGTTTGAATTACTTTGTTATGACTTGTGTTTAGATATGATTGTTTTCATGGAGTAGTTTGTGATATACTTGTGTGTTGAAATGTGATTAATCATAATAATGTTCTCAAAATGTGATGCATGTATATATGATCTTGTTTAAATGAGTTTGTTGGAAAATACTAGTCTTGGATTGATTTGTCAATAAAACATGTTTTAAGAAAAAGGACCGAAATGATTTCTCTTGTGTTTTATTCCAAAAGTGTTGTGACAAACTAGTATGGGATATGGTGATTGACATCCACCATGTTTTGCTTATTAAAACAAGACTAGGAACGTTTTCATCACGAAGGGTCGAAAGATTCGTAAGAACAAATTTAATGAGAACATGTTGCAAACAAATGGAATTTTATAGGATAATCATTGGGATAAGGACCGAAAGGATTACCTAAATGTTTTTGTTCTTAGAATGATTTTTACAAACAAATACCATGGTTGGGGAATCATTTGCTTATGATTTGTGCATCATACTAAGAGTATACACCAAACCTTTATGAACATTATCTATGGTTGATTATGAGACTTCACACAAGTATATACTTTTATTCTTGATTCGTATTTTCACTAGAACACTTATTCGAGAGAGCCTTGACAAGCTTTCTTGTTAGAAACTTTTAATAAAATCTATTTCAAAACAAAAATCCTTGGGACGATCTCGACTTACCAAACTTTGCTATTATGGACGAGTATACTTGCTCGTATGTGTTAAAAGGTTATACGGTTAATTCGTGATTATAAATTTTAAAACTTGCACCAACCGGAGCACATCAAGCATTTAAGAGTGTCAAACTTTGAACTATTTCATGGTAATTTCCAGCATTACTAATGCTAAGTTTATCTTTTGTTGGTGGAGAAGTGTTTGAGAGTTTGAAAAATAATGGTGCATTATATTTTGTAGAAAGTCTCCGTCCTTATATATATTCACGCCAATAAACGTTATCAAATAAGCGACTTAATTGATTAGTATGATATTGACAAAAAGTGATTATATTATTACTTCGACATATGAGAGGTTATCGGTTTTCCAACATCTTTTTAGTCATCATCATCTTCACTTTGTAGACAAATTAAGAAAACTAGTTTTGTGGGAAACACTTTGGAGTGCCATCAAGGGTGTCAATGTAATGGTACAATGAAATTGTTGGTAACAAAAAACATGCATATCGTGAAGAAAGTTGCGGTACTTGATTATAATTTAATGAATGCATTACGTGTCGTGCTACACTTTTTTTTTTTGTAAGAGGTCAAAGACCGGTAAATATATTACTCAAAAATGTTTAGTACAAAGGATATGGGTGAATCCCATATCTCACCCGTCTGAGGCGAAAAGCTTACATAAGAAGGTACTTCCAATTCTCTATATAAGAAAATAAACCACTACTCAAAAATAACATTATACTTCTATGGAAATAAAATTACTTCCTACCAAGGTCTGAAGCTTGATACCATACGTGTCATAATAAGCATCGATTACACCGGAATATCGTAAACCTGATTAGCATATATAGTTATCATAGTCATAGTCATCATAATCATCTTCACGATCATGACCACCACCAAATAGATTACTCGTCTCATCAAAGGTGCTCTCAACCACCTCTTCTTCACTATCGGGATCCACAATCTCTCCCACCTTAGTGAATGGGTTAACCTCTTAGTGTTCGGGAGGCGCTTTGGGTTGATACCTAAACTTAGGACCCACACTAGGTTTAGTAAAACCTCCACTTACGGAAAACTTTGACCACCATTCCTACCCTTATTCTTGTTATTGACATTTTAAAACCATCGAGACACTCTTTTAAATTTGAGTAGGAGGTGGAGCAGTTAGGACATTCAAGTAGCATATGACCAAAAGCTTACACGTATCACACCAGGCGGTTTCCATTCGTATTCAACCCGAATATTTTCAATATTAGAACACGTCCCATCAAGTAAAGGTATCTCGCGGTGATGCTCTCCCTAAGAGCCCGATCCGCCTTAACATCAATCAAGCACCTAGCAAAACTAGTTCGACCCCATGATTCCAAGCACATTTGACTAGTGTAAGAATCTAACATTTTGGCGTACTAATCGATTGTGGCTAGGAGGTCGAGACCATCATCGAAAACACAGACACGGCACATCATGGAATTAAACCCATACCGAATATTAGTCAAATACTCTTTAAGTAGGTTGGTGTTTAGGGTCCAATGTTTAAGAATAATAGGCATTTCTAATCATCCACGGGCGTTTTCAAGCACATCATCAACACCTTGCATCGAATAAAAATTAAAGAAGAAGAAACCCTTTTGCATTCATCATGACTTTTTGAACGCCATAGTTAGCCCACTTATTACGTACATAATAATCAACAACCGGAAAAGCAATGCGTTTACTAAGAAAGTACCCATATAGAGTATTCTCAAATCTAGAGTTTACCTCTTCCACCACGTTCATAGGAATGGAAAGGTCCACTTTATTATTTTTATTGCTACACTCCAGCCTGCGAAAGTTAGACTTGTGCTTCGGTGGTTCATTAGAAGTAGCACCCGACAAGAAACCGCTTCACATTAGATACATTTGTAGTAGACAGTTTGGATCACTTTGAGTGTTTGTAGTTGAATCATTCGAGCGAGAATGATGTGAAGAATCCATCTTCGCATTCTCATAGTCGCACCATGCATTGCTTCCTCAAAACTTTGACAAGCATCCAAGACAACTGGCGGTACCACTAGGGTGACTAGTTTTCACATGAGAAGAATTAAAGTGATTAATGTTTTCATCATATGTGTTAACAGGAGAAGCCAACTCGTGGTATCTCACAACATTGGTCAGTAGCAGGATAGGAACGTGAAATCGGCTTCACGAATTCAGCACCTGTCTCCGTTGAATCAATGTTGAACTCACCAAAACAATCATCAGGTTTGCCAACAGATTTAGACCCTTTAGTAGCACTATGTTTGTTAAGAAACATTTTCTACTAGTTGATTGGATGAATATAATTTATTGTGGGGCTCGGGCATGATCTGAGTTTTGTTTCTGCATTCACATTGTGTATTGCTGCTGAAGCACATATTGATTCTGCTGAAGGTTTACGTGAGAATGGCGGATCTTGATAATGAAAGGATTATATAGTTGTGCTTGAATGTTGCATCAAATTGTTGCATTTGATCGTATCACACATTGGTTAACGGGATTCTATCACTTGTGATTGGTCATTAGAACTGTGTGATCACGTGGGAATATTTGTATGTGCAATTGGTAGTTGTTTTATTTAAGGCGAAATTCAAGATGATGAGCAAGGAAGATTATTATAAAGGTTTTGCTGAAGGATATGCCGGTCCTCCAATTGCTTTCATGGGCATCTCTCAGGTACATACTTGTGATTATAGTTGTAAGGAGAGATATAATGAACTTAAAGAAGCCTATGTACTATGAAACCTCAGTTCAATGAATGCTATGTTGAAAATGAAGCTAGTAAAATGGCAATAAAAACACTAGAAAGACAAAAGGTATGGTTTCAAAAGAATCAAGTGGCTTATGAGGAAAAGATCGGTGCTAGAAAGTGATCTAGAATTTGCTAGAATTGATTTAAAAGCGCCTTTGAAAAGAAAAAGCTACTATAGTCTCGAAAACCTAGTGCTAAAGAAAAACTAGATGAGGAAATTGCTAGGAATAATGAATGGCAAATGTCCGGTAAAAGCTTAAATAGAATTATCTATACTAGTCAATCTCGGACATATCCTATAGGTTTAGGTTTTCAAAAATATGTAGGTCCGTGGCTAAGTATGATGGGCGTAAATCTACCCAGTGGCCTAGCTAATTATGTAAAGGAAGGTGATTTGCACCGTCCTCGGACCTATAAGAGGTGAATTCATGCCCATTGACCGTCCATTACAGTTGACTTTGATGGATCACACCATTTATATGGCAAAAGTCAAGTGACTTACTGACCTTAGTAGCAAATCTCCGACTACATCTCTTGTTCTACAAGTGACAAGTCATCGGAACCTAAAGTCCATGACCGTGCCTCATGTGATTCAAGTGAGAAGTCCGACTCACCTAAGCACACACCCATGACCACACCCAGTCCATAGTAGGTGATGATGAACTCAAAACAAAGCCGGTTCCTTATTTCATCAAACACAATTTTGATGCTAATTCGTCTTGATAAGCTTAAATGTAATAAACAAAATTGTGTTAAGGATAAGTCTTTTAAGAAGAAATCTTGTTTTGTGTGTGGTAGTAAACTCCATCTTATTAAAGACCGTGATTATCATGAGAAAGGATGGATGTTTCCTCCGCCTAAGACTTCTAGACCCATATGGACTAATGTTGCTAGTATTCCTCCATTTCTTCCCAAAGTTGCTCATGTGAGAAGCGGTAAACCAGTTCCTCTTGGTAAACCAAAGGTGTATGCATCTGCTTCTCTTGACAGGCTTACAGGCCTTTTCGGTTCCTACGGTGGAGGATATTCTTCACCAATGACTCTTGGTTGGTGGAGCAAGAAGGCTAGGCTTATGCCCTATAGACCTAAAAGTTCTTATTTTAGGTCATATACACCTTATGTATCTCATATGAATAAGGCACATGGTGGAGTTAGTGTGGTGTTGTTAAGCCCTCAACATGTTATTCTTGGAAAACTCAAAGGAAACGTTCATTACGGGTACCCAAGAACAAAAGTACGTGTCGGGTGCATTGATTGAGGGGAGGCATAAGCTAAGGGAGGCTTATTGTTGTAATTTTTAGTCTAACCATTTTTGCGTTGTTTGGATCCTCATACGCTGAGGGAGGCTTAGTGTTTCACGACACTACAATTGTCTTTGGTTTTGCTTCAACGCTTCTTTGGTATCTTGTACATGTCTTGGTTATTTTATTCTTTCTTAATTTTATATTTATTAAAAAAAAAAAAAAAAAAATAAATAAATAAATAAATAAAATAAAATAAAATAAAAAATTGTTTTATGTCTTGAGTTTAGTGATTAAAAAAAAAAAAAAAAAAAAAAAAAAAAAAAAACTTTAACTGCACGTGTTCGGTTTCTTCTCTTGCTTGCGAGGTTTTGGTGTTGGTTCATTACTACACCACTAATGGTTTTCATCTCACCATGTCTTTCGACACAAGAGTTGGCTAGCCCACAAGATTATGGCTTGTGGTAAAGGTATGAAATCCATAAATGGTAATCAACTCACCATGATGTTGGCGCATTCCATCAAAGAGTTGGCTAGTCTGAGCAAACGGCTCCGTAAAGACACATCAAATCCGTTTATATGGTTGTTGGTTTGCCTATAAATCCGATGGTTATCGGTGTACCATAGTTTTCGAACTCAAACATATGGCTACTCCGATGAGTGATGGCTATTGGTAAAGAGACATCAAATCCATTAATTTCAATGATTCACCTCTCACGGAGTTAACACACCGGATGTGATGAGAATAGTATGAAACTAATATGTTTTGATGTACATGATGTCATTTGGTGCTGCAAAGATCAGGTGGTTCAAAGTGTTGTCATCATAGAGATGTTCTTGCTCTGATTCTTTGTTGCTGATGTTCGAGTACAATCCTCTAGTTCTGAAGTGTTAAAGATTGTTGGGAAGGATTGTTGGGAAATTGTGTCATTTGTGCTACAATCCTCTAGTTCGAAATTTTTAAAGATATGGAGCTGGAACTTAAATGATACAATCCTCTTGGATTCTACAATCGTGATCATTTAAATTCCGGTTTAGGGAGGATTGTTGGGAATCTGTGAAACCGTGATCTTCTTGAGCGAGATACAATGGATTCTGGCGAAGAAGAGTTTCTCTTGAAGTAATATAAGCGTACAAAGTAGGAATTATCTTGAATTTATTCTCTTGAAGTAGTGAAGCATTTGAAATCTTGCAGTTTTTTGGCTTTTTTTGTCGGGAAATAATTTTAAATAAATTTTTTTTTTTTTTGAAATTTCTTTTTTTTTTAAAAAACCGGGTTTGAATTTTTGTAGGAAAATGGTTTTAAATTTTTAAAGGAAAATTAAATTTAAGTTTAAAGTTGGTTATTAACTTTTAAAAAATTTTTTTTAAAATAATAAAAAAGGGGAAAAAATTTTAAAGAAAAAAAATTTTGTTTTCCAAACCTTTTTTTTTACCCATTTTGTTTAAAAATGGGCCATTTAAAATCTAAAAAATTTTTTTTCCCAAAAAATATTTTTTGATTTTTTTTAAGGAAAAATTTTCCTAAAATTTTTTTTAAAATTTTACCAAAAAAAGGGGACAAAAAAGTGTTAACCCATATTTAAAAAAAATTTCTTGAAGAGTTCGTTTTTTTTTTTTCGTATTTAAAAATTTTTTAAAAACCCATTTTTTTAAATTTAAAAATTTTTTTAAATTTGGGGAAATTTTAAATTTCTTTGAAAATTTTGAAAAATTTTTTTTGTTTTAATTAAATTTTTGGGAAAAATTTTTGAAATTTGGGGTTTTAAAAAGTTTAAAAAAAAAAAGTTTTGTTTAAATATTGGGGTTGGGAAGAACTTAAAAAGGAAAATTTTTTTTTTTTTAAATATTTTTAAGAAAAGGGGTTTTAAAAAAATGGGGAAAATAGAAAAAACCCCCTGTTTAAAAATTTTTTTTTAAATTTTAAAAAGGTTTGTTTTTTCGAATAAAAATATTTGGGTTTTTTAAAGTTTTGTTTAAAAAATTTTTTATTAAAATTATTTTTTTTAATTTAAAAATTTTTTTTAAATTTAAAGAAATTTTTGAATTTTTGGGAAAATTTTTTTTTTTAAAAAAAAAAATTTTTTTAAAAATTTCATAAATTTTTGTTTTTTTTAAAACCTTTTTTTAAAACAAAACCGGGAAAAATTTTAAATTTTTTGAATTTTTTTTTTGAAAGTAAAAAAAAAAAAATTTTCTTTTTCCAACTTAAATTTGGTTTTTTTTTTTTTATTTTTAAAATTTTATTTAATTTTTTTTTGATAATTTGGGGATCGGGTTTTAGATTTTTTTTAAAAAAATTTTTAAAATTTTTTTATTAAAGAGTAAAAAATTTAAAAAAAGGTTTTTTTAAAAGAAAATTTTTTTTAAGGTTTAAAAAATTTTTGGTTTTTTGGGTTAGGGAAATTTGATTTAAAAATTTTTTTTTAAAATTTTAAAGGGGGAAAAAAAAAATTTTAACATTTCGGGTTTTTTGATTTTGTTTTAAAAAAAAAAAAGTTTTTTGTTAAAAACCATTGGTTTTGGTTAAAAAAAAAGGGGGGAAAAAAATTTTTTTTTTGGGGAAAAATTTTAAATTTTTTTGGGAAAAGGGTTTTTTAAAAATTTTCAAAAATTTGGGGAACTTTTAGAAAAAGGGTTTATTTTAAAATTTTTTTAAAAAAATTTTTAATGTGTAACCATAACATACCGACTCATCCGTTGAGCGTCTAATGTGTAACCATAACATACCGACTCATCCGTTGAGCGTCTAATTGTAACCATAACATCCGACTCATCCGTTGAGCGTCTAATGTGTAACCATAACATACCGACTCATCCGTTGAGCGTCAATGTGTAACCATAAATACCGACTCATCCGTTGAACGCTAATGTGTAACCATAACATACCGACTCGGATGTTGAGCGTCTAATGTGTAACCCAACATACGGACTCATCGTTGAGCGTTTAATGTAAACCCAACATACGGACTCATCCGTTGACGTCTAATGTGTAACCATAACATACCGACTCATCCGTTGAGCGTCTAATGTGTAACCATAACCCGACTCATTCGTTGAGCGTCAATGTGTAACCATAACATATCGACTCATCCGTTGAGCGTCAATTGTAACCATAACATACCCTCATTCGTTGAGCGTCTAATGTGTAAGCAAACATGCTCTCCGTTGAACATCTAATGTAACCATAACATACCCACCCTCCGGACTAATGTAACCATAACATACCACTCATCCGTTGAGCGTCTAATGTAAGCATAACATACCGACTCATCCGTTGAAAGTCTAATGTGTAACCATAACATACCGACTCGGATGTTGAGCGTCTAATAACCCAACATACAGACTCATCCGTTGAGCGTCTAATTGTAACCTAACATACGGACTCATCCGTTGAGCGTCTAATGTGTAACCATAACATACCGACTCATCCGTTGAGCGTTAATGTGTAATCATAACCGACTCATTCTTGAGCGTCTAATGTGTAACCATAACATACCGACTCATCCGTTGAGCGTCTAATTGTAAGCATAACATACCGACTCATCCGTTGAGCGTCAATGTGCCATAACATACGGACTCATCCGTTGAGCGTTAATGTAACCAACATACGGACTCATCCGTTGAGCGTTAATTGTAACCTAACATACGGACTCATGTTGAGCGTCTAATGTGTAACCCATGACTCATCCGTTGAGCGTCTAATTGTAACCCAACAACCACTCATCCGTTGAGCGTCTAATGTGTAACCTAACATACCGACTCATCCGTTGAGCGTCTAATTGTAACCAAACATACCGACTCATCCGTTGATCTAATGTGTAATCAAACAGACTCATTCGTTGAGCGTCTAATGTGTAACCATAACATACCGACTCATCCGTTGAGCGTCTAATGTGTAAGCATAACATACCGACTCATCCGTTGAGCGTCTAATGTGTAACCATAACATAAACTCGGATGTTGAGCGTCTTGTAAAAACATACGGACTCATCCGTTGAGCGTCTAATGTAACCCAACATACGGACTCATCCGTTGAGCGTCTAATGTAACCATAACATACCGACTCATCCGTTGAGCGTCCAGCGGTTAACCATAACATATCGACTCATCCGTTGACGCTAATTTAACCATAACATACCGACTCATTCGTTGACGTCTAAATTGTAACCATAACATATCGACTCATCGTTGAGCGTCCAATTGTAACCATAACATATCGACTCATCCGTTGAGCGTTAATGTGTAACCATAACATACCGACTCATTTTGAGCGTCCAATGTGTAACCAAACATACCGACTCATCCGTTGACGTCTAATGTTAACCATAACATCCGACTCATCCGTTGAGCGCTAATTGTAACCATAACATACCGACTCATCCGTTGAGCGTCTAATGTGTAACCAAAACATACAACTCATCCGTTGAGCGTCTAATTGTAACCCCAAAATACTCATCCGTTGAGCGTCCAGTGTAACCATAACATATCGACTCATCCGTTGAGCGTCTAATGTGTAACCATAACATACCGACTCATTCGTTGAGCGTCTAAATTGTAACCATAACATATCGACTCATCCGTTGAGCGTCCAATGTGTAACCATAACATATCGACTCATCCGTTGAGCGTTCAATGTTAACCATAACATACCGACTCATTCGTTGAGCGTCCAATGTGTAACCATAACATACCGACTTATCCGTTGAGCGTCTAATGTTAACCATAACATACCGACTCATCCGTTGAGCGTCTAATGTGTAACCATAACATACCGACTCATCCGTTGAGCGTCTAATGTGTAACCATAACATACCGACTCATCCGTTGAGCGTCTAATGTGTAACCCTAACATTCGACTCATCCGTTGAGCGTCAATGTGTAACCATAACATATCGACTCATCCGTTGAGCGTCTAATGTGTAACCATAACATACCGACTCATTCGTTGAGCGTCTAAATTGTAACCATAACATATCGACTCATCCGTTGAGCGTCGATGTGTAACCATAACATATCGACTCATCCGTTGAGCGTTAGATGTAACCATAACATACCGACTCATTCGTTGAGCGTCATGTGTAACCATACTACCGACTCATCCGTTGAGCGTCTAATGTGTAACCATAACATACCGACTCATCCGTTGAGCGTCTAATGTGTAACCATAACATCGACTCATCCGTTGAGCGTCTAATGTGTAACCATAACATCCACTCATCCGTTTGACGTCTAATGTTAACCATAACTCCGACTCATCCGTTGAGCGTCTATTGTGTAACCATAACATACCGACTCATCCGTTAAGCGTCTAATGTGTAACCATAACATACCGACTCATCCGTTGAGCGTCTAATGTGTAACCATAACATACCGACTCGGATGTTGAGCGTCTAATTGTAACCTAACATACGGACTCATCCGTTGAGCGTCTAATGTGTAACCCTAACATACGGACTCATCCGTTGAGCGTCTAATTGTAACCATAACATACCGACTCATCCGTTGAGCGTCTAATGTGTAATCATAACATACCGACTCATTCGTTGAGCGTCTAATGTGTAACCATAACATCCGACTCATCCGTTGAGCGTCCAATGTGTAACCATAACATATCGACTCATCCGTTGAGCGTCTAATGTGTAACCAAACATACGACTCATTCGTTGAGCGTCTAAATTGTAACCATAACATATCGACTCATCCGTTGACTCAATGTGTAACCATAACATATCGACTCATCCGTTGAGCGTTCAATGTGTAACCATAACATACCGACTCATTCGTTGAGCGTCAATGTTAACCATAACATACCGACTTATCCGTTGAGCGTCTAATGTAACCATAACATCCGACTCATCCGTTGAGCGGCTAATTGTAACCATAACATACCGACTCATCCGTTGAGCGTCTAATTGTAACCATAACATACCGACTCATCCGTTGAGCGTCTAATGTGTAACCCAACATTCGACTCATCCGTTGACGTCATGTGTAACCATAACATATCGACTCATCCGTTGAGCGTCTAATTTAACCATAACATCCGACTCATTTTGAGCGTCTAAATTGTAACCATAACATATCGACTCATCCGTTGAGCGTCCAATGTGTAACCATAACATATCGACTCATCCGTTGAGCGTTCATGTGTAACCATAACATACCGACTCATTCGTTGAGCGTCCATGTGTAACCCATAGACTCATCCGTTGAGCGTCAATTGTAACCATAACAACCACTCATCCGTTGAGCGTCTAATGTGTAACAATAACATCGACTCATCCGTTGAGCGTCTAATGTAACCATAACATACCGACTCATCCGTTGAGCGTCTAATGTGTAACCATAACATACCGACTCATCCGTTGAGCGTCTTTTGTAACCATAACATACCGACTCATCCGTTAAGCGTCTAATTGTAACCATAACATCCGACTCATCCGTTGAGCGTCTAATTGTAACCCATACCGACTCGGATGTTGAGCGTCTAATTGTAACCAACATACGGACTCATCCGTTGAGCGTCTAATTGTAACCCAACATGGACTCATCCGTTGACGTCTAATTGTAACCATAACCCACTCATCCGTTGAGCGTCTAATGTGTAATCATAAAACCCTCATTCGTTGAGCGTCTAATGTTAACCATAACATACCGCTCATCCGTTGAGCGTCTAATGTGTAAGCATAACATACCACTCATCCGTTGACGTCAATTGTAACCATAACATACACCGGATGTTGAGCGTCTAATTGTAACCCAACATACGGACTCATCTTGAGCGTCTAATGTGTAACCCAACATACGGACTCATCCTTGAGCGTCTAATTGTAACCATAACATACCGACTCATCCGTTGAGCGTCTAATGTAACCCAAACATACGGACTCATCCGTTGAGCGTTAATGTGTAACCTAACATACGGACTCATCCGTTGAGCGTCTAATTGTAACCATAACATAGCTCATCCGTTGAGCGTCTAATGTGTAATCATAACATACCGACTCATTCGTTCGTTAATGTGTAACCATAACATACCGACTCATCCGTTGAGCGTCTAATGTGTAAGCATAACATGACTCATCCGTTGAGCGTCAATGTGTAACCATAACATACCGACCGGATGTTGAGCGTCTAATGTTAACCCAACATACGGACTCATCCGTTGAGCGTCTAATTGTAACCAACATACGGACTCATCCGTTGAGCGTCTAATGTGTAACCATAACATACCGACTCATCCGTTGAGCGTCCATTGTAACCATAACATATCGACTCATCCGTTGAGCGTCAATTGTAACCATAACATACCGACTCATTCGGAGCGTCTAAATTGTAACCATAACATATCGACTCATCGTTGAGCGTCCAATGTGTAACCAAACATATCGACTCATCCGTTGAGCGTTCATGTAACCATAACATCCGACTCATTCGTTGAGCGTCAATGTTAACCATAACATACCGACTCATCCGTTGAGCGTCTAATGTGTAACCATAACATACCGATCATCCTTGAGCGTCTAATGTAACCATAACATGACTCATCCGTTGAGCGTCTAATGGGAACCAAAACATCCGACTCATCCGTTGAGCGTCTAATGTAAACCCAACTCTTCTCTCCGTTGACTCCGATTTAACCAAACAATGAATCCGTTGAGCGTCTATGTAACCTAAATACCACTATTCGTTGAGCGAAATTGTAACCAAACATA
>CM040238.1:41455958-41510553 GCA_022545495.1 Chrysanthemum lavandulifolium | reverse complement strand
TACTTGGGTTATTCAGTTGGAAAAACATAGCATATGCAAAGTTGAGAATGAAACCATTGTCGTATGATTGCAAATGAATATTAAAAGGTAAATGTGTAGTGGGTTGTTTGCGAGAGTTAAGTGTAGCAAAGAAGATGAAGAAGAACAAAGGTATAATAGTCTATGTATTGTTAATTATGTAATATTTTGTAATAAATATATAAAATTAATTATTTGGATATATCTGACATTTATGTTGTTTAAAAAAGATATATATGCAATTATTAGTTTAAGTCGGATATATATGTAATTATGAGACTTTGGAAGGACATATATGCAATTTCCCCAAGATAATATTAGCATAATAAAATTTCCCCTTTCAGTTTTAACTTAAATAATGGCCAGTTTATCAAATTATTTTTCATATCAATCCAAACTAAATAACTGAACTTCAACCTGTCTACTAAATGTGGATAAAAGGCTATAACATTTAATAGTTTTGGCATATATTGACCCAAGTTCTAAAAATATTGCCAGTCTTATTGTATTTATTATGGATTCTTTTTGGTGTGTTGATACCTCTTAAATGGATCCAATATATTTTAAAGAATATTATAATGGGCTATAGTTTACTATATAGCTTGTTGGGTAGCCAAAATTCCCAAAACATATCGTTTTTGCAAACTTGGTGTGTGTGTTTTTTTTATGCATAGCTGGTTCCATAAAACGCAATAATAAAATTCCAAATAGACATTACTTTGTTTAGTAGATGCCTATATGAAGAAAACACTATGTCCTTTATTGGTGAGAGCCTTATTCCTCCAATGAGCATTCGGTGCGAGGCGGTGCCATAAGCTTAGGTCCTGTTCTTTGGTAGATGATACTTAGGAGTTGGTAATATAGCGACTTTATTCACGTGCTTAGCAACACTCAGTTCAGCCTCCTCCATAGTACTCAGTTCATATATGTCAGCTAAATTCCTTGGCCTGAACATCCTAACAGCCAACTCAATGTCAGGTTGTAATCCAGATACGAAGAGACTCATACTTTGTTCTTATCCCATGCGTGTCCTGCACAACATTCTGTTAAAAGCATTAATGTAGTCCCTGATTGAGTATGTGAGCCTTAGCTTCTTAAGCTCTCCCAGAAGATCTTCATACTGTTGACCAAACCTCTTCAGTATAGCTTCCTTATACACATGCCATGCTACAACATCTCCCACAATATACACATAATTCTTGTGCCACATTAGAGCCATATCCTGAAGATGATTGAAATTTGGTTCACTTTAGCATTGTCAGGGATGTTTTCAACTTTAAAGAACTCTGCTATACTGCATTTGCTGATAGCCTGAATTCACTTGTCCAAAAGCTCTAGTCTCAGCATCATTACTTGATTCAGGTCGCTGACTCAATAACTCTTCCCTCAGTCTATTAACAGCCTCATTCACCATCTGATTGACTAAAGCACTGACGTTTTGAGTAGCTGCTTCATCAAGAACGGCCGTTGACCGAGTGTTAATTGTCATCTTATTTCTTCAACAGAAATAACAGAACTTTTGAAATTGCAGATTGTATGCTACTTCTTGATTTTTGTGTTCTGCTATCAACTGTTACTTGTGTAACAGGTCTTAAGTGGGTTTCCAGGATAGAATTGATCAGAAAACAATCATGACAAACATAATCAAGAATCAATAAAAGAAACAAC
Organism: Chrysanthemum lavandulifolium; assembly: GCA_022545495.1. NCBI lineage: Eukaryota > Viridiplantae > Streptophyta > Magnoliopsida > Asterales > Asteraceae > Chrysanthemum > Chrysanthemum lavandulifolium. The sequence continues at coordinate 41,508,867 of CM040238.1, read as the reverse complement.
AAAGAAGATTGGGTGAACCCATAAAATCTGATATATTATAAACGAATGGGTTGGTTTTCTGTTACAGAACATGATAACTATATATACATCATGAAAGGCTGTGTACATGTCGTTTCATATAAAGTAAACGTTGTATTGTTTCCGAAACCTAATAACTGTTTCCTTAATGGGTTCTGTAGGCCCAAGTTAGAAATCTTGCGAGCTTTTTACTTTTGGCATCCAAGACATTAAGTTGTTCCAACAGTTCCTCCCAATGTCGAGATTCCAAAACCTTCTTCTTCGTAAATCGATCGATGCCCTTTTGAATCTTGCTTTTAATCTTGATGTCTTCAAACATTTGGTGCGTCCTTTGGATCTTTCGATCTTCATGGCGTTTCTTTTGCCTTTTGAAACAAGTCCATCTGTTTCAATTTGTGACATCAAGGCAAGTAAATTTCTTGTCCTTCTTCCTACATCGCCTTTGTGTGCTATAATAGCACTTGAGTACAGTTTGATCTTGGTTAAATCCATAACCTTTGTAACAAAACGTAAACTGTATCTTTATTTTCAAAACGCAATTTATTCTGGTTTTGTTCCTTCATGATTGGCATCTATGGTTGCGTTCCTTTTAAAGAGAACGCACATGTTGATTCCTGATTGGTGATTGATCATGACTTGTTGTGTTGCTTGATCCCCTTCGGCTCTGATACCAATGTTTAACAGGTCTTGAGTGGGTTTCCAGGATAGAAATGATCAGACAACATCATGACAAACATAATCAAGAATCAACACAAGAAACAACAAAGAAGATTGGTGAACCCATAAAATCTGATATATTATAAACGAATGGGTTGGTTTTCTGTTACAAAACATGATAACTATATATACATCATGAAAGGTTGTGTACATGTCGTTTCATATAAAGTAAACGTTGTATTGTTTCGAAACCTAATAACCGCTTCCCTTAATGGGTTCCCAGAGGCCTAAGTTACAAATCTTGCGAGGCATTTTTACTTTTGGCATCCAAGACATTAATTTGTTCCAACATTACTCCTTCTATTAATACAAATAATGTCTAAAAATGTTATTTATATATTTCGACATTTCTACGTTTTGATAATAACAAAATGTAAAAACATGTTACGTCAAAATTAATGTAAACAAGTTTTTAGTCGCAATACTTCATTTTGACGTAAATGTAAGAACAAAAATTTACAATTTAACAAATGATCAAAGAAACAGTTTTTTTGTTCAAAACTTCACATTTTATAATGTGACAGAATATTTTTTTCAAAAATAGATTTTCCAAATTATTTTTTAATTATAAATAAATGTTTTATGTGGGAAAATAGTTTTAAAATTTTTTAATGACTATTTTCCTCCCAAAAATGACTTCAAACATCCCTAAATAAACCTTCACTACTAAAACAAAAATGGAAGTGTTTTTTTGGGATGGTACCACTAAACTTGACTGATACTGGGTTCGAACTTTAACTGATACGTAGCCAAGAACGACTAGTTTTTCTTTGCCATAAATAGTGGATCATTTTACACTCTCAAATAACCAATTTTCATACAAAACTTTTAGAGTTAAATCCACCCTATCTAATCTTGATTCTTTGATCATTTAGTTAGTTTGTTTTTGTTTAAAAGTGATCCAATCATCCAACCAAGTGATCACTTTCATTCCTCTACTAGTGCAAGAAAAGAACACACCGTATCGAGAAGATACAAAGTGTTGTAGTATTAGATTAGTGCACTCATAACACTTGTTACGTACTTGTTGTATATTGTTATACATCAAATTGTTTGTCATCTTTTCTTGTTAGATTGTGTGGATCAACGTGATCGTGTAGAGATCGAGTAGATCTTGTGTAGTTTGTGTTGATATTATGTCGATCGGGTTGATCATGTAGAGATCAAGTACATCTCGTGTAGCTTGTGTTGATAGTGTGTATATCGGGTAGATCGAGTGTAGATCGGGTAGATTGTGAGAAGATCGGGTAGATCGTGAGTGAGATTGGTTCTAACTAGATTAGAACTCGACATTTAGCTTAGTGTCGAAATTGTGATAAGCGGCGTTATACGCTTTTCTCCGCCTAAAGAGATTTTTTGACATAGTGCATTGAACTCTCAAGTTGGGTACTCAAAGAATGGAGTAGAGGCGAAGAGGAGCTTCGTTATCAAACCACCATAAATCTCCGTGTCTCGGTTTGATCATTCCAACTCTTACCTTTGATCTTGCACTTTATATTTCTTATTTTTATTGTTAGTTACTTTAGTATAGTCATATTGTGTTCATATAGCAATTAATTGATTTCACGATAACTCGAATCAAAGTTTTTCTAAAGTGAATTTTATAACGAGACAAAAGCAGTAAACCTATTCAACCCGTTCTAGTTTTTCACACATTCTTCTTCAATTGAGAAATAATTAACAACTTTAAACCGTTTCTTGGCCAATTCAAGTCAATAAAAATTGATCATTGGTTCGAAAACAGAGAATTTAAACACTTATGTGTTGTTCTCGTGATCGTGATGAATACTTGAAACATGGTCGTGTTTCGGAACAGATATCATACAAATGATCACAAAGACTAGTGTAGCATTACGATTACCAAAACATACTGCACCCGTCGGAAAACTAACCGAAAACTTCTTTTTGTGTTTTCTTTTTGATAAAATGGTGCGAGCTGCCGGAAAGAAGCTATGATACCACTTAATATGAACTTATATGAATCAAAGATTCGAATAAGAGTATGGATAATCCGGATATGCTATAGAAGAAAGTAAATCATAGATTAAGCCAAATGATTTGTTATTGAATAATGAGTTTGTTACAAGAATGGTTACAAGAATTAGAGATAGAAAGTAGTTACTATTTCATAGCTAATGAAAATGAAATACATGGGTGGGTATTTATAGAACGGCGGGTAATTCAAATGTTGGTAGATGACGTGTTCGGACCAGTGAAATGATGACACGTGGGGATTGGGAAAGTTCATATCAATTAGCCCGTGACTACCATAAAACAACGTCATTATTAGTGACAAAATATATGACGTCGCAAAACTACGTGACTAATAGCAACAAGTATAGTGTCGAACATGTTGTCAATGTCACTACTTGAGTCGCAAATAAGTCAGTTGATAAATGTTATATAAACAAAATGGTTTCGTGAAAGTTACCGAATTGATGTGTTTTGGACGGCGACATATAACAATGTTGTTGATAAAAAATAGCGACATAAAAAGCGAATTAAAACTCAAATGTCGCTATACACAGATGAGAATAGTGACTTAAACAATGTCATGTTACACCAAATGTGACATAGATAGAAACATAAACAGTGTTAGTGGTGGACCAACTACGACACCCGTAGTGACCCGAATAGCAATAGGTGGCATAAATAGTGACTTAGGGACACAAAGAGATGTGATGCTATTTTAGATAGCGACTTATGAAAGGAAGTCGCTATAGCTGTCTCTATATATAGCGACATGCTTTAGATGTCACAAAATTCTGCGACTTCCTCGTAAAGCTTCTAATGTTGCCTAACTAAATGCGTTGCTAAGGCAAAATGTGTCGGTAAAAGTGTCGCTAGATACGTCGGATATTTTTTTTGTAGTGTAGAACTATGACTGAATGTAATTCATGTGTCAAATCTGATGGTATGGGTATACCAAGTGTTTCTGGGTGTATATATGAAACAGACACGCAACAATATATATGGGACTTTCTTAATTGCATGTGTCCCTATGGACGTAAGTAGGAACCAGTTACAAAGAATTGTATATCTAGAACTAGCTAGCTATTTTTCTTTATATGTTTTGACGGATTGTACTTAATTTTTCTATGCTGGCATGCTTTGAAGCACATGAAAGAAGGAAGCAACATTGTAAACGCGGCGTCATCATTATACAGATATAGCATATGTATCTTTCAACAAAGGGAGCCATTGTATCTTTCACAACGGGTCTGCATTGCATATGGTAGAAAAGAGGATCCGTGTCAATGGTGTGGCTCCCGGACCGGTATGGACACCACTGCCAACTGCAGCACTCAATGATACAGATATAGCAATATATGGGTCGCATATGCCATTTGGTAGGGTAGCACAACCTTGCGAGATTGCTCCATCTTTCGTGTTCCTTGCATCAGATGAGTCTTCCTATATGACTGGCCATTTCCTTCATCCTAATGGTATTGCACTTAAACACATACATGTAACTGCTTATAAAAACACCTTTACTAGTGAATATGTCGTTTGCATAAAAATATTTGTACATTTTTTTTTTATCTAATTGATCATCCTTGTTACTGCACAAAGTATACTTGCATTATAAACTAGCTTGAAATTCAATTGGTCATCCTTGAGTACCAATCTTTTGAGTACAAATCCTGACTAGCTGAGGGAATTATATCAAACTTTGTGAGGGACCAATTATAGCCATCTATCTCTACTACATATAAAGCAAATATTTTTTTACTTAAAACTTATAAAACTAAAAATGTGTAATATTTGATGTTTTAAATATTCTTTTAAAGCTTAAATCCCACACAAAAATAGTAAACAATATATACTGTCTTAATTAAAATAGTTTTCTTAACATTGTTCCCACCCAAAACATTTAAAAAAAATGCATGACAACTTTTGACAATTTTTTGATGTAGTTTCTAAAAGAAAAGATATCTTTTGTGTATTTAATCCCAATATTAACAATGTTTAAAATTCCATCTACAAACTATATTGTATAAGACTATATTATAACTTCTTTGTATTATTATTTTGCTTCATATTTGATTGTTCACAATTGATGAAAATTAATAACAACAATATCGCAACTATAGTTATTTGCCATATTAAAATCTCGCTGTTATTTGATTCAATACATATTGACCCAAACCCAAAAAATTGGTAGTTTGGTTCTTATTGTACGTCACTACAAGAAAACTGTCACTAAGTGACACAGAAAGTTATCAAAAGTTCAAAAGTTTCACCAAGGTCACAAACTGCCAGCACAAAGAGTAAAGTGTCACTAGAGTTCTTACATATTTCTCCTACACTCAAAAAATATAACTAAAGATGGTGTCAATAAAACCTATATATTGTGATATAAAAAGAGTGTCGCTATATATTTTAACTTTTGACATAGTTATCTAATAAAAAATGTTGATGCAGCCAAAAACACAATCAGTTACCTACTACACTTTCTCATTAAGGTCACTACAAACTCAGACTTCTTGATATCCCTTTGTGTTACTCTGTGACTAAAATCCCTGTAAGTAAATGGGCCATAGTTTACAGGCTTACAGCTTTTTTGGTCAACCGTTAATTAATTAAGCTGCCTTATTCACATCTCCCTGGCTACCAGATTGCTAAATGGATAACACAAAATACTTTTTAGTAATAGTTTATACACGAGGTTTGTATCGAATAATATTGTGTGTACCGATGTGATTTGTATGCTGAATGTACCATTTTTTTCAACAAGGGTAGATCTTGATCCATCATTTAATACGGTCAGATTATTTACTCTAAACAAACACACCCAACACTCCAACCTCATACCTAGCTCCAATAAAATTATTTATCCATACCTAGCTCATCCACCTTTCTTTTTTATCTGATAAAAATTATGATGCAAGAATAGAAAAACTCTCTCTGACGAAAAAAAAGAAAAACGAAACCCTTTGCATATCTTATTCGTTTTCATCGTTTTCGTCATTCGCATTAACCAACCAACCGACATGATCTAATTAATATTCAATTGTAGATTGCTATTCGCTGTGAGTGGGTAGCTATTTTTATAATTGTTTGTTGATTTCTTTTTGTCGTCGAGTTGTGTTTTTATTAGTTAAGTCATCAATAACGTTCATACTTTATTTATTTAATCCCAAAACGCGTTTTGGTGGTCGCTTGTGCCTTAATATAGATTATCTACGATTGCTACATGTTGTTTATTAGGGTTTAATCCACCTTCTATTTAGTTTTCTATCGATTCGGTGGGGATTATTAAAACGCGGTAACCCTAAGCGATTATGGTTTTTTTTTTGTTTGTGATCTTGGCGTTGGTCTGTATGCGGTTTTGAGGGTCTTATTGTTGTGATTTATTCATGATGGGGGTTACGAGAGAGAGGGATAAAGGTGGGGGAACGTTGGAACATGATTTTTGTGGTGCTGATAACTACGCATCATTGAATAAGACTACTCCGGAAAAGGCTCCAGGTGTCGTTACTCCTGGAGTTGAGAGTCTTAGCATGGACACTAACAACACTAGTGTTAATTCTCTTAATCGCACCTACGATCGTACTACTTTGGCTAGTAATCTTGATGATATGGATGGAAGTAAATCTTTTAAAACTTCTATGCCTAAGGTGGCTTTGTTTGGTAATCCGAATGTGACTAAGGAAGGGGATGAGCAGGTCAACGATGGATTGAAAGCTCCAACATTTGCAAGTACGGTGGGATCTACTTCTGTTACCCGCAAAGTTAATTTCCGCGCTCTTGATATGGGCAAGCCTCTTAATGAGAAGGCCGAGGTAAACATTCCTTTGTCATCTGTCTTGGAAGCTAATTCTAAGTTTGATAATACTCTTTTTGGGTATTTTATTGGCAAGAGGGTTGCATTTCCCGTAGTTGATAACTACGTGAAGAACGCATGGAAGAAGTTTGGTGTAGTATGTTCTATGATGAATTCTAAGGGTTTATTTTTCTTCAAATTTGCCACTATTGAGGGATTAAATGGAGTGTTAGAGAATGGACCTTGGTTTATTCGATCCGTTCCTATTATTTTGAAGAAGTGGACCCCCAGGACGAGTTTTATTAAAGAGGATTTAGGTTCGATCCCTGTCTGGGTGAAACTACATGATATTCCTATTGCTGCTTTTACTGAAGATGGATTGAGTGCCATGGCTACCAAACTCGGTACCCCTATTATGCTTGATGCATACACGAGCTCTATGTGTTTGCAGTCATGGGGGCGTTTTGATTATGCTCGAGCTTTGATTGACATCAAGGCGGATCGGGAGCTTAAGGGGACAATGGTTATTGCTGTGCCAAGTTGGGATGGTGAAGGGAGGTATTGCATACTGTCAGAGTGAAATATGAGTGGAAACCACCTCGTTGTGGTGTTTGTATGGTTTTTGGCCATGATGAGACCCAATGTCCCAAATGTGTGACTGTTGACCTTAAACATCAAGCACATAAGAATGATGGGTTCCAAATGCCTCAAAGGAAGGCGTTTCGTGGTATTGAGGTGGGAAAAGGGCTAAATTTAGCCCTTCTAAAAATAAGAAGGTGTATCACGTGTCAAGAAGCCCGATGCTACAAAGAAGAAGATTACCGAAATGGCTAGTACAAGTGGGACGAATATTGCTACATCAAATCCGTTTGATGCTCTTAATATGGTTGATAATCGATGAGGTCGATATTCCTAGTGTTATCATTGACTTGACCAAAGATGGTAGCTCGCTAAGGGTGGAAATGGTAGCACTAGTACTACTCCTATTGTTGGAAAATTGAGGAGCTTGAAAAGCTAATTATTGAGGGAAAGTTACTCTTGTGGATAATGATGGTAAACCTCTTAAAAGGTTGATTTGAAATAAAAGGCGATGATACGGCTACTAAGCCTAGTTCTTCTTCCTCCGTATTCTATGGTGGGTAACCCATTCTCTAAAGTGGGGATGTGATTGTTTCAGCGATGATGATGAGGAGGTGCTTGAGCGGATAATCCTATGGCTAAATTTCTCGCATCAAATGGCGGCGGTCAGGAGCTTGAAGATTATTATAATGATTATGCGGATCAGGTCTATGATTTACAGGGCAATTGCATGCTTTTTCTGACATGTATGATATCAAGCTCCAAGGTCGTGGTAGTAAGCAATCTAGACGTTAGGTTATGCTTGGTTTTGTGTCAAATGTAATCTAGTGAGTAGTGGTTGTTTTACTGTTTTAAGGATAGGAAGTGTCTTGTTATGTTAGCTTTACCGCCTATGTAACAGGCTGAGATATGAGACTTCACTCATATCCTTTGTACTTAAATGTTTTTTGGAGTAATATATTTACCGGGGAAACCCTTTACCCAAAAAAGATAAAAATTATGATGCATCACTCGTCTTTTATCAAATAACTTCATTGATTAGTATATATGATGTTGCCAAATAAAAACTGATCATATTATGATTTAATTTTGACATATCAGAGGTTATCAATTTTCCAACATATTTTTAGTGATATGTCATCTTTACTTTGTAGACAGATCAAGAAAACTAGTTTTGTGGGAAACACTGGATTGAGATTTTTAGACAGAATAGGAAGACTCAATCCACGTGTGTCATTTGTAATGGTACAAAGAAATTGTTGGTAACAAAAAAAACATGCATATCGTAAGAAAGTTGCAGTACTTAATTATAATTTAATGAATGCATTACGTGTCGTGCTACACTTCATCCATATATAGGTTGTTGGCTTGTCACTAGCCTACATTAAGAAAGGTTGAAAGACGTGCGTAACTTTTGATTTACTCTAAGATGATTGATTACCTTTTCATGCATTCTGCTCTCTCTCTATATAAACTTGTCACTAAATGAGTTCCCTTCATTCAATTCATCTATATATCTTAAGTAATTGTGATGATGCATTCGATGGTGTCCACCTCATGCAAGATTTCAATCGCACACAAGTCATGTTTATTGTCACGTAACTTGTTTAGTTCATCACCTGTTACAACAAGAATTATCACTAATGGGGTTGCACCGGCGATAGGAAGTCTTCTAATAAGGCGGGGATCCGCTATTCGCACCTTTATGGTCCTTTATATAAGCTTTTTTATTCAGTTCTAGTTGATTATTTTGATTAAGTTATAGACAATATTAATTTCCAATTTTTTTAATTATGTTAGTAGGAGTTGATTATAAGCTTTCATGGAATTATATTATCCTAACTATTGGACTTTGTTGAATTTATTTTAGTCGAAGGAAATGCAAATGGAAGAAGGTGAACGGCGATTTCCACCACAGAACCAAGAGTCACAACCAGGGAAAGAATATCTCATGAACCCTCGACCTCTATTCGCTAACCCTCATTACAAGCCCTCTAATAAACTCAAGGTACATTTCATGTTGATTAGTTGTTAAATAAAACATTATTTGCTATATTTGTTGTCAAACAACCATTGTAGTTGTTAATAAAGGGTTGCAAATCCAGTCTGCCCATAAGAGCTGAAAGTGTTATAGACCAGTGAGTAATCCAAGTAACTGAAAGTGTTTAGCTTTTTGGCACAGGGAAAGGTGGCGTTAGTAGCAGGAGGAGATTCAGGTATCGGAAGGTCAGTTTGTTACCACTATGCTAAAGAGGGTGCGACTATAGCATTTACTTATGTGAAGGGCGATGAGGACATAGATGCAAAAGACACACTGGATATTATAAATGAGTCAAAAATGGAAGGCTCGGTTGATCCTATTGCCATACCTACAGATCTTAGGTATGATAAAAATTGCAAGAATGTTGTTGACGAGGTCATTGCTAAATATGGAGGCATTGATGTCCTAGTGAACCTTCCAGCCGTGCAATACTATACGTATTCGTATTCGTTGGAAGAGATCACAGAGGAGAGGCTTGAAAAGGTGTTTCGGACCAATATTTTCTCATATTTCTTCTTGACAAAGTATGTATCGTTTCTCAACATGTTAATGATATCTTTTCTAGGATGCATTATAATCTTATAAGTATTTGAAATACTGAATAATTCATAAGTCATTTTTATACATTGATGTTACCATTTTAACACAGGCTTTTAAATTCTTATAACTAGACATAGGGCGATCACTTAGATAGGAACCAGTTAAAAGCTGTTATTTATCTCCAGCCTTTTCTTTAAAAAATATATATATGTAGATGGGTTGTAACGACTTATTTTTATGTAGGCATGCTTTGATGCACATGAAAGAAGAAAGCAGCATCATAAACACAACATCAGTGTTAGCATACAATCCTGACCCACCAAGTTGGCTTGACTACATTTCAACAAAGGGGCCATCGATCCTTCACAAGGGGTCTAGCATTGCATTTGGCCGAAAAGAAGATTCGTGTAAATGGTGTGCCCCTGGTCCTATTTGGACACCACTGCAAGCTTCAGCACTCAATGACGAGGACATAGCAAGGTTTGGGTCAACGGTGCCCATGAATCGGGCAGGTCAACCTTACGAGGTTGCTCCATCATACGTGTTCCTTGCATCTCAGGACTCTTCCTATATGACTGGCCAAGTTCTTCATCCTAATGGTAAACACTTACATGTTACTGCTTATGATAACACACGCATTAGTGCCACTAGTACAACACTAAATATGTCATGTGCACACAAATATTTATACAGTTTTCTTTATCCAGTTGGTCACCCTTGTTACTGCATAAAAGATATTTGCATTATAACTTGGAAGTACGATAAAATATCATTCGTGACAACCTTTTTTACAACCATTGTAAGAGAAAAAAATGGTTAAATAATTTATACTTTTCCATGCTTTTAACTTAAACACATTTACATGTTTTTGAATATGAACAACGTACTTAGCAAAAGTTTATGTATTTTCCTAAGCCACTTTAAAAGTTTTCACGAATCACATATTTGTTGCTGTTAGTTTTTCTATAATAAACTTGGAGGTTCTGAAGTTAGTGACGTTGCAATCTCTTTTTGCAGGCGGGGTGATGGTCAATGGTTAGTCCTTTAGAACTAGAGTGAATTTATGATAAATATTGTTAATATGTAACTTGATTGTCAAGGCATCGAACATGAAGTTCTTGAGACTATTAGAGAACTGTTGTAATAAATTACTGATGATCGATTGCATTACTTGCTTCTGGTCGATCTTATTATAATTATGAATGCATCCATAACTTTGTTGGGTATAATCTTGATGGGCCAAGTATGTGGGTCAATAGATCGGTATTTGGGCTGTTGGTATGTGAATAAAAGATGTGAGTTTACCAGTTCCTTGGTATGACTGAGTATTGTGGGAGACCAAGTAATTAATTCTCCACATGATGTTGGCTCCAATTTAGTAGGAATAAGTGGTGCACGTTTCTTTGTAAAGTATTCTAGTATTTTAGTATAAATAGAATAGGGTATCTCTTGTAAAGTTGTATCAGTTTTCCCTTATTTAATATACAAACCATTGAAAACCAGTCTTGCTGTTTGTGGGTGTGAGTTCGAGTTCGAGGGAGGGATTGATAACCTTCAATTGGTATAAGAGCTTAGGGGCTCATGCCTGGTGTCTAGCAAGAAGAAAGGGCCCGATTGGAGCCCATACAATCAGGCAGCGATGCAAGAGCAGCAAGGGAAGAACCTGCAAGTGTAAAAGCAAGACCAGCAAGAGAAAAATCAGAAGCAGCAAGTGAAAATCATGAAGCAGCAAGAAAAAATAAAGGGAGAAGCACCAAGTAAAAGATAAAGCATAAAGCAGCAAGGGAACCAGAAGCACAAAGTGTAAAAGCATGAGCTGCAAGAAAGCAAGACCCACAAAAAAAATAAAAAATAAAATAGCAAGAAATCGCAATAAGAAGAACGAGAAGAAGAAAGAAAAGTAACAGCAAGTTATCGCAAGTTAGTAAGCAAGAAATCACAGCAAGTTAGCAACCAAGAAACAAAACGCAAATAGCAAGAATCACAAGCAAAAAAAGCAGTAGCAAGAGAAGAAAGATTGATCGTGGCAGGAAAGTGAGTTCCGCCATGAGACTGAGAAGACCGAGGAGCCGCAAAAGAGGGCGAGCAAGTAGCATGTGACCAAGACCTTGTTCGTGAGTATGATCGCAGGAGCCGAGACCGTGATATGCATCAAGATTACGGGGTGAATGTTGGGTATAATCTTGATGGGCCAATTATGTGGGTCAATGGATCTGTATTTGGATTCTTGTTATGTGAATAAAATGTGTGGGTTTACGAGTTCCTTGGTAATGACCGAGTATTGTGGAAGACCAAGTAATTCTCCACATGAAGTTGGCTCCTATTTAGTAGGAATAAGTGGTGCACGTTTCTTTGTTAAGTATTCTAGTATTTTAGTATAAATAGAGTAGGGTATCTCTATTGTAAAGTTGTATTAGTTTTCCTTTATTTAATATACAAACCATTGAAAACCAGTCTTGCTGTTTTGATTGGTGCTTGTGGGTGTGAGTTCGGGTTCGAGGGAGGGACCGATAACCTTCAAACTTTTTAGCACTTGATGAATTTTTTTCTCAGTTTTTCTTCCAAAAATAATTGCTTTTATTGATTTGGAGATGGGAGTCCATTTAGATTACAAGCAACCACGTTATATTTAACATCGTGTTGATCGATACACTGACGCTATTCACATAAATACATACTCTGAATTGGATATATAGATTGATTTTATAGTCATTGCAACACAAAAGGTACAACAATATGTCATTTGCATACACATATTATATACACTATCAAAAGAAGTGTGGACGTACTATTTTGTAAAGACCAAGGAGACAGTAGTCGGTAGATGCGGACGCATGATGTAATAAGAGTGAAGATTAACCCTAACCTAATTACTTTTAGAAAAAGATTTATACTAGTTATCTATAATTATGATCTGGTAGATACTTTTCAGGCAGTCCTCCTGTTTAATTTGTAGAGTTGGCTTGACAGATTAAACCACATAATATTAGTGCTATTTTTGTAAGAATATATTTGAGATATCTTATATTTGACTATCATGGTGTAGATTTCGTGTTAGAAGTTTCAAATCCACACTATACGTTAACACTTATATTCTTGTCGCAACTTTCCCGTCAATAAATAGATTAAATTGAGACGTTTACAGATAACTTGACTATTTATTTTTTTTGCAGAACTCAACTATGTAATTTGAAGTGGCAACTTGGAACATTTTGTCACAATATTTGCTAGTTTATGTCATTTTCACTTTGTAGACAAATTAAAGAAAACTGGTTTTAGATAAGCCTAGTTTTGTGGGTAATACTGGAATGAGATTTTTAGTCTAAATTTGGAAAACCTATCATGTCACCAACAGTGAAGATTTGACCGAGCAATGAGAAATAACTTGGACTTGATACATTAAAAGTCTTGACAACAACTCTATATATCCTTCTAATTTGAGTAGTTTCGTGTTGATTCAACACCTCCAAACTTCATGTTGGAGAAATTTTCACATTAGATCCTCACTTTAAATCTGTCTTTCTATCGAGATCCTACAAAGTCATAAATTAAAACTTCTTATACACATCTACAAGCTCGCATGTTTACAAATCAATTCAACTATTGATCTCATGTCTTTATACAAAACACCCACTCCCATAAGACGATTCTTGTATTAATTTTCCTTTAGACTTGAAGAAATTTGAAAGCATCTGAAAATACGATTGATGTTAATATTGAAATGACATTTTAGTAGACATTATGGCTTCTTTAGAAATATTGAAATGACATGGTTTTCACAACAAACGTCCAAGGAAGGAGCTAATCTTCAAAGAAATCAAATTCGAATCCTTTTTGTGGATTTCTACCGGGGCTAAGAAGAAGTCCAAAATTTGTTAAAGGTGCTTAGCAGCCCTCTAGTAACGCTCTATCAAACAATGTACATTTTTAATTCTTAGCTTCTTACTAGTGTCCAACACACTAAAAAAAATCCATTTAAGTAGAGTAGGTCAGAGATTGAACCATAAAATATTGGTGCATTTAATTTTTTGTTGAAATATGTTTCATGCATGTAACTTATCCTTGACTATAAGAGCAAGTTCAATCATAACGCCATAACGGCGTTAAATCGAAAAACACGCGCGTTACGCCCATTATCATTATTGGAAAGCGGCGTTGTCCCTGCCCGTTATCTCCATAACGGCCGTTTTTTTTTTTTTTTTTTTTTTTTATGCCCTAAATGAGGGTTGTTTTGTAAATTGTTGGGAATGTTATTGATGTTATTGTTGTGGGTGTTTTTGGGGATGTTAAGGTGAAATGTTAAAGCTGATGTGGCGCTGACGTGGACGGTGTTATTGATGTTATGGTGTTATTGTTGGGAATGTTCTAATGGTGTAGATTTCGTGTTAGAAGTATCTACTTATATTCACGCCACAAAACATTATCAAACAACTTTATTAGTTTACTGTACGTTGACAAGAACTGATCAATTTTTGATTTTCCACATATTAGACGTTATCAATTTTCAAACATATTTTAGCTACGTTCTATTCACGATCTTGACGGATTATAAAAACTTGTTTTGAAGGAAACACTGGATTGAGATTTTTAGACAGAACTGGAAGACTCACTATGCAGTGTTACTTGTAATCTTAGAAATATATATATTTAATAATTACATCAAAGACATTTGTTTAAATGATCTAGTGGTTGTTCAAGCGGTTGCTTGAAGTTAATGTGGCATTTCAGCCATATTTCATTGTACTTTAAACGGTTTTTTAGTTAATATATTTTACCAAGTGGAAGTTCTCTTTACCTAAAAAGAAGGTTGCTATGCCTCTCAAAAAGAAAGTTGCAATACTTGATTATTAATAAATGAAGCATTACTTATCTTGCTACAACAAAACAATACCCAATCTCATCACAAGAGAGTATGAGTAAGTTAGTATATAAGCAGGTCATGCCGCACTATCTTGAGACCCCTTCTAGATACATTACGTGTGTCTTGCTACACTTCTTTTATAGGTTGTTGGCTTATCTTGCTACATTTAGCAAGGTTGAAAGTGTTAGTCGACATATATTTAGTTTGGGATTAGTTAGAAGTCCTAATCCCAAACTAAATATATGTCGACTAACAGAAAGGTGTACGTAACATTTATTTGACTTAATCCCTAAAGACGATTACCTCTTCTGGCGACTTTACGATTTACTATCCCTAATCCTCAATCCCTATTGGTCAAGCTCAATTACTTCTTTTCAATTGTCACATAATTGTTTATCACAATCGTGGGTCGGTGCTTGGAAGTCATAAGTCTGCTTGCTATTCCTTGGATTAGTTTAGTATATCTTTATTATTCTTACACGTGTTACTGACCAATACTCTTGGCGTAATATTTGCATGTGAATCGATTCGTAGCTTTAATTTCATCGAATTGATATTTTAACCGAACTCGCTATCATGATTGATGTTGGATAGTATCTTGTGCTTATAATCATGCCTTAGTTCTACTAAGGTTATCGTGATCAAGATTGACGTGGATCTTCTTGCTTCTGGTGTTTCGTTTCCTTAGGGTTTCGGTTATTATTTTTCTGGTTTTCGTTTTAGGGTTGTTTTACTTTCTTGTTTGTTGTTATGGACAAGGTTGATGAATTAAACGATGATGTGAATGAGCCTACGGTTAGTCTGGTGAGTCGATTCTTCAATCGACAATGAACCTAATAGTAGGAATGATGAGTTTCTTGGTATTGCTTCGGTTCTCGTTCGATGGACAAGTGGAGCCGGTTTCACTTGGTTCAAGCCCTAGTCATGACGCACCTAGTCATGACACGCTGAGGTCATGATACTTTATTGAAAATTCGTGCTATTGAAAAACAAATCTTTGAGGAAAACTTGTTCTTGTGGGTGACGATGGGCAACCATTAAAACCGGCCGGGACGATGGATGCTACATCCGGGGCTAATCCATTTGAGCATCTTAAGGTGCCGCAATGCAAAAGGAGTTTGAGGAGATGCCATCGCTATTGGTTATTATTCAAACCTCCTCAAGATACGAGTGGTCCTATGGCTTCTAATGTTAATGGCCATATTAATACTAATGATAAGGTTGATACGAATGCACATGGGGTGTTGGTATTGAGAAGGTTGGTGTTTTGAAACAACCTTCTTCATCGTATCTTCAGTGTTACTTTAATGAACCAAAGAAACACACGTCAAACTTTCGAGGTTGGAGTGTAGTAAGAACGCCAATGGTGTGGATCTTTCCGTCCGATGAAAGTGGTTGAAGAGGTGAACACTAGGTTTGAGAATACTTTGTATGGGTATTTCCTTGGTCAACGCCTTTCTTTTCCTCGTTGTTGATTACTTTGTACGCAATGCGTGGGCTAAGTTTGGTATACAAAAGGTAATGATGAATGCAAAGGGTTTCTTCTTTAAGTTCAATTCAAGAAAGGTGTTGATGATGTGCTTGAAAACGGTCCTTGGTTGATTAGAAATGTTCTATTATTGTTAAACCATGGACATTGAACACCAACTTACTTAAAGAGGATTTGACCAACATCCCGGTGTGGGTTAAATTCCATGATGTTCCTCTTGCTATGTTTTCTGATGATGGCCTTAGTCTCCTTGCCACATTGATAGGCACGCCTAAAAGGTTAGATGCTTTTACTAGCCAAATGTGCAAGGACTCGTGGAGCCGTAGTAGTTTTGCTAGATGCATGATTGAAGTGAAGTCGGATGAGGTACTTAGAGACAGCCTTACTGTTGAGATACCGTTACTTGATGGGTAGGGTTCGACTATTGAGAAAATACGGGTTGACTACGAGTGGAAACCATCTCATTGTGATAAATGTAAGATTTTTGGTCATACTCTTATTGAATGTCCTAAAGTTGTTGAACCTCCGCTCAGCCTACTAAGCGTGTTAATGATGGTTTCAAGACGGTCATTAATAAGAAGAAGGAAAGCAAGGTGGTTCTACTATTCCGGTCAAGGAGGTTTACTAAACTGTTGTGGGTAAGCAGTTTCAATATCAACCCAAAAGACTCCTCCCGAACCTAAGGCGGTGGAAGTCACTAAGAAGAATGCTTCGATGTGGCTAGTTCGAGTGGAACTAAGATCTCTACATCTAATCGGTTTGATGCTCTTAATATGGAATATACGGATGCTTTTGGTACTCCTTCTAATGACACCAACAAGGATGTGGATTACGGTCGTACAATGGAAGTTAATGAAGATAAGTCTACTAAGACAGTCTGCATCACAAGAACCCCTTGTGAGTGATTTGAAAGAGATGGAGTCGGTGTGGCTCCTAAAACTAGTGATTCTTGTATTCCGCCGCCTCTTCTACTAAGAGAGTTAACCATTTTTCTAAAGTGGGAGATATCGTGGTGTCGATTCGAAGATGAGGTGGTTGCTAACCCATTTGATGAGTCTGCTAATCTTTTCGGTGGAGGCCAAGAGTTTGAAGATGAGTATGATGACTATGACTACGATGACTATGCCAAGCGTGTTTACGATCTTCCGGGAATTTGATGCCTTTAATGCCATGTATGGCACCAAGCTTCAAGGACCTAGGAAGTAATTTTTTCGTTATGTTCTATGTTGTCATTTGAGTAGTTGTTTGTTTTCTTGTTTAGAAAATAGGTAGTATCTTGTTATGTAAGCTTTATGCCTATGTAACGGGCCGAGATATGGGATTTCACTCATATCCATTGTACTTAAACGCTTTTGGTTAATATATTTACCGAGTGCAGGATTACTCCCTTTACCAAAAAAAAAAAACATTTATTTGACTCTCAGATGATTGATCACTAATTTCTTTAATCTGCTCTTTGTATGTATATAACTTGTCACTAAATGGGTTTCATTCATTCACTTCATCTAAATATCTTAAGTAATTATGATGATGCATTCAATAGTGTCAGGCACAAACAAGATTTCAATCGCATGGACATCTTGTTTAATGTCACGCAGCTTGTTAAGCTCACCTGTTATAACAGGAATTAGCACTAATGGGGTCACGCCACTGATAGGAAGTCTTCTAAGTCGGCGCTCCTCAGCTATTCGCACCTTTAAGGTCTTTTACATCACCTTACTTATCTTTTAGTTATAGTTTATTATTTTGATTCTGTTGATATGATGCTTGAGTGCAACATGCACATACCATGACGTATGTAAACACTTTTCAATTTCTTGTAATTATCCTAATTATTGGACTATGGTGAATGTATATTAGTCGAAGGAGATGTTGATGGAGGAAGACGAACGACGATTTCCACCACAGAACCAAGAGTCTCAACCAGGAAAAGAATATCTCATGAACCCTCGACCTCTATTCACCAACCCTCATTACAAGCCCTCTAACAAACTCAAGGTATACTTAATCGATAAATTAAAAAAAAAAAAAAAAAATGCTGATTGGCTTTGTCTTTTGTTAAACAACCATTGCAGTTAGTTGTTGTTGACGAGTAAAGAAGATCGAATTTAACTAGTAGTATGTTTACTAAAAGTAAACAGAAGACTTTACTGACAAGTTAGTTTCTTAATTTCTTAATTTGTAGGAGTACAACAATAGATTAATACCTTTATCACTTTATTCCAAATGAGTCAGTAGAAGTAACAAATAGACTACTCGTATTTTATAAAGGTGTCACTAATATACAGTCAGTAAGAAACATTCTAATTTAGTGTATCAATTTTTATTCGAAAGCCAATCTAATTGATAACTAGTAAGAAGCTAAAAGTTAGAGCACATAGGGGGTTAGAAGCTGCTTCTACAAGCTGAAAAAGAGTTGCAAATCCAGTCTAACCATAAGGGCAAAAAGAATTTTACACCTGTGAGCAAGTCAAATAAAAGAAATTAAAGCGTTTATTTTCCTTGGCACAGGAAAGGTGGCATTAGTAGCAGGTGGAGATTCAGGTATTGGAAGGTCAGTTTGTTACCACTTTGCTAAGGAGGGTTCGACTATAGCCTTCACTTATGTCAAGGGCGACGAGGACATAGATGCAAAAGACACATTGGATATCATAAATGACTCAAAAATGGAAGGCTCGGGTGATCCTATTGCCATACCTACAGATCTTAGGTATGACAAAAATTGTAAGGATGTTGTGGATGAGGTCATTGAAAAATATGGGCGGATGGATATCTTAGTGAACCTTCCAGCCGTGCAGTACTATACAAATTCATATTCGTTAGAAGAGATCACAGAGGAGAGACTCGAAAAGGTGTTTCGGACCAATATTTTCTCTTATTTCTTCTTGTCAAACTAGGTATCATTACTTAACATATGATTAATCTATTTGTTGGATAATTAATAACATGTTTAAAACTATTATCTATCTCCAATTAGTTTATTTTCCTACTTTTTTGAACAATGTGATGGGTTATAGTGACTTTCTGTTTTTATGCAGGCATGCTTTGACGCACATGAAAGAAGGAAGCACCATCATAAACACCTCGTCAGTGTTTGCATACATCATAAATGCACCAAAATGGCTTGACTACATTTCAACAAAGGGAGCCATCGTATCCTTCACAAGGGGCCTAGCATTGCATCTGGTCGACAAGAAGATTCGTGTGAGTGGTGTGGCCCCTGGCCCAATATGGACACCACTACATGCTGCAGCACTCAATGACATGGATATAGCAACATTTGGGGAACAGGTACCGATGGATAGGGCCGGTCAACCTTTTGAGATTGCTCCATCGTACGTGTTCCTAGCATCCGAGGACTCTTCCTATTTTACAGGCCAATTTCTTCATCCTAATGGTATGATTCAATCTTCACATACAAGCAATTGTACTTAAACACATACATGCAATTTCTTTTTATTAGAACATAGAACGCTGCATTTCTTCCTTCTCCATTATGTTTATGATTGTTCGAAGATCGTGATGTTGGAATATTTTTTACAGGTGGGACAATCATCAATGCATAGTCCTTTTAAGGACATTGAGCTTGATCACATACGAAAATAGAGTGATGAAGTTTATGGTATTCAAAATGAATTGATGTTATGATCTATAAATCTTATTATATTAACGAGAAGTTAAAAAATAAATAAATAAATAAAAAATTCTTGAGAGCTTTATAGAACTGATATAAAGATATTATTTACTCCTATTCGAAACATAGTTCCGAGTGACCATCATTTTATTAACGCTTGCAAGATTTTATGGCTTAGTCTCAGGGCCGTCTTTACGTGAGTGCGGGCGGTGCGATGTAAAGGGTAAGCGAAGGCCACGAAAAACTTCATGCACTTCTATTATACATACACAATACGAGGCTCGAGCTAATTACTTAGTTCATGCACTACTACTGATACATATGCATTTTGTATGTGTGTTCAAGAGTCTCTTTGTGGTAGTAGCACGCGGTCATCAAAATCAACGAAACGGCCCTGCTAAGTATATAAAGTTATATTGATTTGTATTTCACAAATCAATTGAGATTACAAACAAGTAACATAATAAGGGGAATTGCATATATATAGTTCCAAAGCTCTATAATTACATATATAAACCAAATTAGTAATTACACATATATGATTCTAAAGCTACATAAATATCATATATATCAAAATAATTAGTTTTTATATAACTATAAAAACTTACATAATAACCCATACATTGACCATTATACCCTTACCTTTTTTTTATCTTCTTTGCTACATATCTAACCGACTAACCCACACACACAACCAATAACATTATTAGTCAATTACCAGTATGAATTTTAGACAATGCAATGACGATTATCAATTTCAAGTATTTGTAATAGGATTGATGGCTGTAATTTAATTTATTTATGTTAATATTCAATATATACATAACTTGTAGAAAAACCCAACTCGATATGTAAGGATCAATGTTGTGTTTGATTGGAGTCAGGGAATTATTATTATTTTTATTATTTTTTAATGATAAATGGAATGAGTTTACTACAACAACATTGAAATTTTCTAATTTATAATTGTTAGTTTAAAAAAAATTTAGTGACAACTGAAATGGTACTTGGGTTACTCAGTTGGAAAAACATAGCATATGCAAAGTTGAGAATGAAACCATTGTCGTATGATTGCAAATGAATATTAAAAAAGGTAAATGTGTAGTGGGTTGTGTGCGAGAGTTAAGTGTAGCAAAGAAGATGAAGAAGAACAAAGGTATAATAGTCCATGTATTGTTAATTATGTAATATTTTGTAATAAATATATAAAATTAATTATTTGGATATATCTGACATTTATGTTGTTTAAAAAAGATATATATGCAATTATTAGTTTATGTCGGATATATATGTAATTATGAGACTTTGGAAGGACATATATGCAATTTCCCAAGATAATATTAGCATAATAAAATTTCCCTTTCGCTTTAACTTAAATAATGGCCGGTTTATCAAATTATTTTCATATCAATCCAAACTAAATAATCGAACTTCAACCCGTCCACTAAATGTGGATAAAAGGCTATAACATTTAATAGTTTTGGCATATATTGACCCAAATTCTAAAAATATTGCCGCCTTATTGTATTTATTATGGATTCTTTTGGTGTGTTGATACCTCTTAAATGGATCCAATATATTTTAAAGAATATTATAATGGGCTATAGTTTACTATATAGCTTGTTGGGTAGCCAAAATTCCCAAAACATATCGTTTTTGCTAACTTGGTGTGTGTGTTTTTTTTATGCATAGCTGGTTCCATAAAACGCAATAATAAAATTCCAAATAGACATTACTTTGTTTAGTAGATGCCTATATGAAGAAAACACTATGTCACTGTTAGTGAGAGCCTTATTCCTCCAATGAGCATTCGGTGCAGGCAGTGCCATAGGCTTAGGTCCTGTTGCTGGTAGATGATACTTAGGAGTTGGTAATATAGCGCTTTATTCACTGCTTAGCAACACTCGATTCGACCTCCTCCATAGTACTCGGTTCATATATGTCACTAAATTCCTTGCCTCGAACATCCTAATGTACCAACTCAATGTCGGTTGTAATCCATTCTGAAGAGACTCATACTTTGTTCTTATCCCATGCGTGTCCTACACAACATTCTGTTAAAAGCATTAATGTAGTGCCTGATTGAGTATGTGAGCCTTAGCTTCTTAAGCTCTCCCAGAGGATCTTCATACTGTTGACCAAACCTCTTCAGTATAGCTTCCTTATACACATGCCATGCTACAACGTCTCCCACAATATACACATAATTCTTGTGCCACATTAGAGCCATATCCTGAAGATGTATTGAAATTAGGTTCACTTTAGCATTGTCAGGGATGTTTTCAACTTTGAAGAACTCTGCTATACTGCATTTGGTTATAGCCTGAATTCACTTGTCCAAAAGCTCTAGTCTCAGCAGCATTACTTGATTCAGGTCTCTGACTCAATAACTCTTGCCTCAGTCTATTAACAGCCTCATTCACCATCTGATTGACTAAAGCACTGACGTTCTGAGTAGCCGCTTCATCAAGAACGGCCGTTGACCGAGTGTTAATTGTCATCTTATTTTCTTCAACAGAAATAACAGAACTTTCGAAAATGCGGATTGTATGCTACTTATTGATTTTTGTGTTTTGCTATCAACTGTTACTTGTGTAACATGTCTTGAGTGGGTTTCCAGGATAGAATTGATCAGAAAACAATCATGACAAACATAATCAAGAATCAATAAAAGAAACAACAAAGAAGATTTGGTGAACCCATAAAATCTTATATATTATAAACGAATGGGTTGGTTTTCTGTTACAGAACATGATAACTATATATACATCATGAAAGGCTGTGTACATGTCGTTTCATATAAAGTAAACGTTGTATTGTTTCTGAAACCTAATAACCGTTTTCCTTAATGGGTTCCTGTAGGCCCAAGTTAGAAATCTTGTAGGCTTTTTTACTTTTGGCATCCAAGACATTAAGTTGTTCCAACAGTTCCTCCCTAATGTCGAGATGCCAAAACTTCTTCTTCGTAAATCGTTTGATGCCCTTTTGAATCTTGCTTTTAATCTTGATGTCTTCAAACATTTGGTGCGTCACTTGATCTTTCTGATCTTCATGGAAGTTTCTTTTGCCTTTTGAAACAAGTCCATCTGTTTCAATTTGTGACTTCAAGGAAAGTAAATTTCTTGGCTTTCTTCCTACATCGTCTTTGTGTGCTATAATAGCACTTGAGTACATCTTGATCTTGGTTAAATCCATAACCCTTGTAACAAAACGTAAACTGTGTTTTTATTTCCAAAACGCAATTTATCCTGGTTTTGTTCCTTCATGATTGGCCTCCATGGTTGCGTTCCTTTTAAAGAGAACGCATATGTTGATTCCTGATTGGTGATTGATCATGACTTGTTGTGTTGCTTGATCCCCTTCGACTCTGATACCAATGTTTAACAGGTCTTGAGTGGGTTTCCAGGATAGAATTGATCAGACAACAATCATGACAAACATTATCAAGAATCAACACAAGAAACAATAAAGAAGATTGGGTAAACCCATAAAATCTGATATATTATAAACGAATGGGTTGGTTTTCTGTTACAGAACATGATAACTATATATACATCATGAAAGGATGTGTACATGTCGCTTCATATAAAGTAAACGTTGTATTGTTTCGAAACCTAATAACCGTTTCCTTAATGGGTTCTGTATGCCCAAGTTAGAAATCTTGCGTGCATTTTTACTTTTGGCATCCAAGACATTAAGTTGTTCCAACATTACTCCTTCATTAATACAAATAATGTCTAAAATGTTATATATATATATTTTGACATTTCTACGTTTTGATAATAACAAAATGTAAAAACATGTTACGTCAAAATTAATGTAAACAAGTTTTAGTCGTAATATTTCTTTTGACGTAAATGTAAGAACAAAAATTTACAATTTAACAAATGATCAAAGAAACAGTTTTTTTTGTTCAAAACTTCACATTTTATAATGTGATGTAATATTTTTTCAAAAATAGATTTTCCAAATTATTATTGTTGAAATCACTCCTAAACTATATTTCAAGTGTTTGGAATCAATATGTAATAGGTTGCTTAATTAGGCTTTTATGTTAGTATTAATGGCAAGGCTTATGTAGAAAGCCCATAAGCCTTGGCCCACATCCAATAAGGAAGGAAAGGGACCTGTAGTGTTGCCCTAGTCCCTTCTCCTATAAATAGTCTTGTAAAACTTCATTTGAAGGTTGGTTGTTCACTTCACAATATATCCTACGCCTATCTTTCTTTCATTCATACGTGTGTAGAATTGTTTTTGAGCTTGGTTTTATTCGTGTAATTACTTCTACGCGTAAGGTTGAATTTGGTTTTGGATCATCAAGTTTCACACTTTTGTGTTATTTTGGTGATATTGAAGCTCGTTCATCATTAAAATCAGGTTTCTAAACACTTTTGGGCATAAAAATCAGTTTAGGTGATAGTTTGTACTTTATACTCGTAATAAAACCCTAGTTTTACTCGTAGCTCCAAGTCACGCCTAAGTATTTGTTACGTGAAGTTGCCCATCATTGATCTTGAGCTCTTGGTTTATTCGGTGATTTCTTGCTTGGATAAGCACGAAAACACTTCGACTTTGGATATCTTTTACATCGGTATAAGTGTAAAGGATTTTGGGCAAAACCCTAGTTTTACGCCTAAGCTAAACTCTTACGCGTAGAATCCTCCTTGCCTAAGCATTTCTTACGCCTAAGTTTGTCTTACGCCTAAGCAAATATTACGCATAAGGATTCTACTACTAAGCCTTTGGTTTACGCCTAAGCTAAGTTTTCCTCAAGTCTACGCGTAAGATATTCCTACGCGTAAGTTCTCTTCTACGCTTAAGTTGGGTATTACGCATAAGGTACGTTCTACGCATAAGCTGCTTCTACGCTTAAGGTTACTTCATCAACAAACTCTAAGTTTCATTTGTCTACAAAGATCCATCATCAACACAAGTTTCAAGATGTCTCAACCACCATACTCTAGCTACTTTCCTCATGAGTATCCTCAACAACAACAACAACAATTTTATCAACAATATTCTCCACCATCTCCACAACAATTTCAACAATTTCAACAACAATTTCAACACTTTCCTCAAGGAGCAAATCCTCTTCCACCACAAATGGTTCCACCAAACCCTCGTCAACAAGTACAACATTATACATACTTTCAAAATCAGTATCCAGCCAAGTATGCTATGAATGTTACAACACCAAAGGAACCCTCTTGGTTTGCAAAGATGTGTGAAGCTTATCCATTCATGAATCTGGATCCCTTGACAGACCTCCAATGCTCACTCCCTGAAACTACGATCAATGGGTGATAAGGTTCTTTAGGTTTTGTGATCTAAAGAATCGACATGGTAAGTTCTTGAAGAAGGTCATCCTTGAAGGTCCGTTTCAGATGCCTACTATCATCGCATGCAGGAGATCCGAATGCTAATCCACCAAGAGATGATGTTACCAACGTTGTCGGTCTTGATCAACTTACTACTGACCAACTTCTTCACTTAGAAGCTGATGAAATTGCAATGCAATATATCCTTTTAGGATTACCTAATCCCATTCTCCGTAGTGTTGATTCTCAAAAGACTGCTAAAGCAATGTGGGAGCACATTCATCTTTTAATGGAAGGCACTGAACTCAATCAAAAAGATTTGGAATCCAAAATCTGCTTAGCATATGAACACTTCATGATTGAACCAGGGGAGACATTAGAGTCATATCATCATCGGTTCTCAGACATCATCAATGACTTGGATAAACATAATATCATTATGCCAAGGATTGCAATCAACACAAAGTTCCTGAGCTGTCTTGGTCCTGATTGGGAGAAGTATGTTATATTCATCCGTCAAGCGAAGAATATTCATCAAGCTACATACGGATTGTTGCATGACTATTTGAAGCACCACCAAAAGGAAGTTGACAAAGAAAAAATCATCCGTGGGGTCCCTGCTTCGCCATCACTCCCGGATAATCAAACTCTTACTTTGTGGGCTCAAGCATGTTATCCTCAATTCCCGACCTTGCCAACAACCTTCACAAACCCTCCACAATCAACTGTTCAGATTACACCATATGATCCTTCACAACAACAATCACAAAAAACTCAATTGGTTCCATACAACAACAATGACCAGGCACTCTACAATGAATCAAATGAGGATGCAGATGCCTTCGATGCAATGAATCAAGGATTTGTTATGCTTGCAAAAGCCTTCGGACGATTTGCTAACAAATCCAACAATCGCATTCGCACCTCATCAAACACAAGAAATCAAGCTGTTGTTAACAATGGAAGGGTTGAGGTTCAGAATCGTGGAAATGGTCAATAGATGAGTAGTGGACAAGGGTTTAATGTTAATGGAAGGAATAACATGGGCGCTCCACAACGGGTTCAAGTAGTTGATCAAGGAAATGCTCAGACTGGGGTTAATGGTCTCCGATGCTATAACTGTAATGAGAAGGGTCATCTGGCTAATGCATGCCCTAAGCCGATGACAAGAGGCATCACTTATCACAAAGAGGCTTTACTCTTGGCTCTCAAGGATGAAGCTGGTGGCACTCTTACCAATAAAGAACAAAGCTTCATGGCTAATGCAGATTCTGATGATGACATGGAAGACTTGCAAGCTAATGCATTTTGTGATGTTAATGGCAAACATGCAAGAGCTCCACATGAGTGACACAGGCCCGATGTATGACATCGACGGCTTGTCTCAGTACCGGATCCAAACATACTCATTAATGATCGATATCTCCGCCAACATACGCATCCGACGAGGCTCGAGTGTTCAAAATGAATCTTCTACATCTCATTCCGATGATAATCAAATGGATCCCGTAGTTATATTTGATGATCAAGATGACCTTATGGTTAATATTGATAATCAAGGTGACTCCGTGGTCATATTTGAGGATCTAACTAATGATCATGTTGAGATTCAAGTTGAACAAGATGAACCTTTGTCTAATCTAGATCTTGAACTCATGACCAAATTAATTCAGACCAACAAATCTCACCTCGAAAAGTGCAATGAAATCAATAAGAAATTGCAAGATAAAATTGCACTGTTAACTAAGGATAATGAATGCTATAAGTTCCAACTCAACATTTTTCAAACTTAAGAGAAACGTGAAAAGGTTTTGAAGTCGATTGCTAAATCTTACCAAAATGAAAATCTTTGGAAAAACAGATCGTGATCTAGTTGCATCCAAGAATGCTTTGTTGTCTCAAATAGAACAATTGAAATATGATCATAAACAACAACTTAACGCTCTCAATTCGGAAACTAAAAAAGCCAAGTCTGAGTTGTTAACTTGTCAAAAACGGTTTTGTGAGTACAAAAAGCATTCGAGGAAACAAATAGATGACTATCTTGAGGAAATTGTCGACTTACAAAACAAAATCAAAGAGTTTCGAAATGTTGTTTACAAACATGGTTAGTCAATCACAACAATTCAAAGGTTTTCTTTTAAACCAAATCCTAATGGATATGGACCAATTCTTGCTGATTACAAACCACGTTTTTCAAATAGAGCATTCAAACTAAATCCTCAAGTTTACAGTACAGAACATAGAATTGATGACTCCATAATGACCGTTGTTGAATATAATCGTTTGGAGAAATTAGATGCAGAAGACGAGAGTCGGTCAAAATTGGAAAATGTTGTTTATTGCAAACCATTTAGCTATTCAAAAGCCATAACTTTCGTCACACAACAGGATCATTCTAGCACACCTTGGGTTGTCACACCACCTCCAGAGTCCTCTTCTAATGATGATTCTCGACCCAATGTTGCACAAATTAATGGTCCTTTACCTTCTTTCAGTGAAATAAAGCCATTAGCTGAACGATGTCAGGTTCTAAAATACTTTGACACTTTCATGTCTGACATCAAACTTTTGGAACATGCAATTGAAGTTAATTCTGAAATTAAAGCTGAACATATTCAATCGCCATTTGTGCGACAACAAAGAGATATTTTTCAGAAAGGACTTTTACCACATGTCCGAAATCTTAAAATGTGTGCAATATATTGGGAACGGGATCTTCAGAAGGAGATTGGTCTTATGAAAAAAGTTTTTGAACAAACAGAAACATCGATTTCAAACACTAAACGTAAAAAGAAATTGTTAAGAAATCATGTTGACCGACTCTTGGAAGATGTTATCTGTGTTGATACCATAAATGTTGTGTTACTACATTCCGTTGCATATGCATTTGATTATATCGCTGTTGATTCTGTTGAAACTGTTGAGAATACCGATAATGTGTCACAAATCAAGTCTTTCAAAATTGAAAATGAGCGATTATTAAATGAGTTTTCCAATGCAAAATGTCATCTTCAACGGTGTCAAAAAGATTGTCAAAATCGTGAACTTGCTTTGCAAAACAAAATCAACCAGTTGCGTTCAAAATCTCTTGATCCAAAAATAGAACAACTGGATGATGAAAACGTGTCTTTAAAGTGTCAAATTTCAAAATATGAACAAGAAATTGCCAAAGTCAAAACTGAATATGGTGTCATATTTGATTTACTCAAAAAGACTCGTGCTCAAGCGTCAAAAGATGTTGATGATCATCTTGCATATACCAAAGAAGTATTACGAAATAATGGAAATACTCGCTCTGAAAATCAAGATTTGTTACACACTATCCGTGACTTAAAAGCGGAGTTGGTGAAACTTAAACAAGATAGGATTCGTAACACACATGTATTTGCCCCAGGATTGCTTAAAATTGACACTAGAACGCCTAATGAAAAACCACAAGATACTAATGTGCTTCCTTCCACTGAAACAGGAATAATTGCCTCTTTTCCTAATGTTAGCACTTCACGACTTAAGAGCAAATCCGGGAAGAATAGGAAGTTGCAACGTAGAGAAGAACAATAAAGACATCTCAAGTAGAAGAACCCCATAGGACTTTGAATAAAACTCAAGTTGCATCCACTTTAGACATTGCGTTAGACAAATGTAATAGCCAAAGTGATGTAACGAATGCTGAACCTTTAAGTATTTTGAATGTTTTGTTTGAAGCATCTTGTGTTGGTTGTCGTAAAAGCATGTTTTCTGGTTGTCATGACAAATGTGTTGTTAATGCTATCTTATCTCGTAAGCGAAACACTAGAAACTGGAATACCTCTAGGCCCACTAATGCTTCTAAGTCTGTGCTAGGTAAACCACCTACTAATGTTTCTGCTACAACCATTGATGTACCCATAGCACCCACTTCACCTCCTAGGAAGAAAATATCACCTAGTGCATTCACTAAGACCAAAGCTAAGACTAGTTGGACTTGGCAGAGATGGTTACAGAACACATACCAGGTTTTAAATGGATTCCCAAGATCATTAACATGTGTGTGTTCATCAGAATCGTAACGAACCCTCTAACTCTTCGGGTTCAACCTCTACTTCTATTCCACTGTGTC
Organism: Chrysanthemum lavandulifolium; assembly: GCA_022545495.1. Lineage (NCBI taxonomy): Eukaryota > Viridiplantae > Streptophyta > Magnoliopsida > Asterales > Asteraceae > Chrysanthemum > Chrysanthemum lavandulifolium. Next base: position 41,479,801 of record CM040238.1, on the reverse strand, counting down.
GTGCATGTGTAATGTAGGTGATACAGATCATCCTCTGGATTGTTGATAGCGGATGTTCCCGGCACATGACAGGCAATCTCAAATGTTATCAAACTTTGTTTCAAAGTTCATTGGCACTGTCAGGTTCGGGAATCATCACTTTGCAGCTATCATGGGCTACGGAGATTACATCAATGGGAACATCAAAATTAGCAGGGTTTATTATGTGGAAGGTCTCGGTCAAAATCTCTTTTCAGTCGGTCAATTTTGTGATGGAGATTTGGAAGTTTCTTTTCGGGAGAAAACTTGTTTCATTCGTGATCTATAAGGAAACGATCTAATGTCTGGAAACCGCACATCAAGTCTTTACACAATCTCAATGCAAGACATGATTGCTTCATCTCCCATCTGTCTACTTTCTAAGGCAACATCTACAAAATCTTTGCTATGGCACCGTCGTCTTTCACACTTAAACTTTCAAACCATAACCAATCTTACACGTTACAAGCTTTTTGAAGGTCTCCCAAGATTTTGGTATTCTAAAGATCATCTATGCTCAGCTTGTGAACAAGGGAAAAGCACTCGTGCTCACTTCCTTCAAAGGTGGAACACAGCTCCCAGCATGTGCTTCATCTTCTTCACATGGATTTGTGTGGCCCGATGTGAGTGCAGACGATTAATGGCAAACGCTACATCCTAGTAATTTTTGATGACTACTCAAGATGGACTTGGGTTTATTTTCTGCGAAGTAAAGATCAAGCTCCACAGATGATCATCACCTTTCTCACGAAAATTAAAGTTCAGCTCCAAACACGGTCGAGACGGATCGAGCAGACAAAGGAACCGAATTTGTGAATCAAACTCTTCGAGAATACTATGAGAAATTAGGAATTGAGCATCAAACATCAATTGCACCGACACCGTAACAAAATGGAGTTGTTGAAAGACGAAACCGTGACGTTAGTGGAAGTCGCAAGAACGATGTTAATAAATGCTAAACTTCCAGATTACTTGTGGGCTGAAGCCGTGTCAACTGCATGCTACACTCAGAACCGTTCAATGATTACCAAATGCCACAACAAAACACCTTGTGAGCTTATCCATAACCGCAAACCGAATCGAAAACACTTTTATGTATTTGGTTCTCTTTGTTACCCAAATAATGATCGTGATGACTTTGGTAAGCTCAAGGCTAAAGCTGACATTGGAGTCTTTGTTGGATACTATGAAAACTCTAAGGGATACCGAATCTGGAATTGTCGTACAAAGGAGATTATGGAAACGATTCATGCTAATTTCGATGAGCTTACAGAGATGGCTTCTAAGCAAAACAGCTTGGAACCCGGACATAACCGTCTAAACTTCCCCAAACCCCATCATCATTTGAACCAAGCCTATCGCTACTCATCGTCAAATGGAAAACTATTTGCTCCTATGTTTAGTGATGATATTGATCAACGTGCTCGGATGTATCAAATGTTTTGTTGCTCAACCTAATAATACTCCCATCCCGATACACCTGAAACAACAACAACTGTTGAAGAATCACCTCCAATTGATTCTACAACAACAGCCGAACAAACCGCATCCAATGACGTTGAACCAACTGATGATCTTCTGAACCATGAGGTACCTACACCTGCATATTATGATCCAAATGCGTTCTTCAATCCTTTTGTTAATGAAACTGCCACTTCTGATGTTGCGGAATCATCCACAAGCCATTTGAATCCTCCTAATCTGCACAATGTATATCAACATCAACCCTCCACATATCGTTGGACTAAAGACTATCCTCTTGTGAATATCATTGGAAACCCGAATCAACCAGTCGTAACTAGACAAAGCCTTTAGACTGACGGTCAACATTGCATTTATGCACTTACCGTTTGCCAATCTGAACCCAAAAACATTAAAGAAGGAATGACTTATGATAACTGGATTGAATCCATGCAAGAAGAACTTAATCAGTTTAAACGTCTTGAGGTATAGGAATTGGTTGAAAAACCAACAGGGTCTATGTTATTGGTCTTAAATGGATTTGGAAAACAAGTTGGATGTCAAGGTACGGTTATCGAAATAAGTCACGCCGGTGGCTAAGGGTTATAGACAAGAAGAGGGATTGACTTCGAGGAATCATTCGCACGCTTGCTCGCCTTGAGGTCGTACGGATCTTTCGGCATTTGCGGCTCACATGCACATCACGGTCTACCGATGGATGTCAAAACCGCTTTTCAATGGTCAATCAAGGAAATGGTATATGTTAGTCAGTAGGAAGGATTTGTTGATCGAGTTCCCGAATCACGCCTTCAACCGAAAAAGGCTCTATACGGTCTCAAACAAGCCCCCGGGCGTGGTATGATAAGGTATCATTCTTTCTCATTGCCAATAATTTCACTAAAGGATTGGTCGACCCAACACTTTTCATTCAATATCACGGGCTCACATTTTAATCGTTCAAATCTATGTGGATGACATCATTTTGGGTCAACACATAAAAGTACTCAAACGAATTTTCAAAACTTATGAAAAACATTTTGAAATGTCCATGATGGGTGAACTTACGTTCTTTCTAGGACCGCAAGTTCATCAATCACCCCGTGCTATTTTCCTCGATCCATCCAAATATGCTCTTGAAATTTTAAACAAACATGGAATGCAAAGTCGTGATACCTATGCCACACCAATGGTACATACCAAGAACCGGATCTTGATTTGCATGGGAAATTGGTTGACCCTACCAAATACCAAGTATTATTGGGTCACTCATGTATCTAACACCATGAGACCTGATATTGTATTTGTCAGATATCTTTGCTCCCGTTATCGATCAAGACCAACTGAAACTCACACTGTCTGAGGCTTAAAGAATCCTCTGATACATCAAGGAAACCATTAATTTGGGGATCTGGTATCCGAAGGATTCTAGTTTTGAACTCATAAATTTTTCAGACGTTGATCACGCAGGTTGCTTAGATTCTCGGAAAAGTACTTCAGGTACTCTACAATTTCTTGGTGATAAACTAGTGTCATGGCAATCGAAGAAGCAGGATTGTACATCACTGTCCTCAACCAAAGCAGAATATGTAGCCATGTCGGCGTGTTGTGCTCAAGTCATTTGGATGAGAACACAACTCAAAGACTATGGTTACGTATTCGATAGAATCCCGATGTACTGTGACAATCGAAGTGCTATTGCAATCTCGTGCAACTCCGTCCAACATTCGAAATCCAAGCACATCGATCTTCGATATCATTTCATAAAGGAGCATGTGAAAAGGGTACCGTTGAATTATATTTTGTGGTCTTGAACACCAATGGCGGACCTTCTCACCAAAGCCTTAGCTCCTGCTAGGTTTCTTGAGTTGATCCACGGTTTGTATGAGGTGTTTGACTCTAGAAGAAGCGGACGAACTTTTGACACATTCTTAAAACCAGTCAAACACTAAAACCTCTTTTGTAAATATTTTATCAAAAACAAAATAGAAAAATATAAAATTCATAAAATACAAAAATATTCTTCTATCTAAATTTCTTTCAACATTGCAAGTACAAATCTTCCGTCAACACTTTGCTCTTTCAAACAATTAAATATTTTCTCGGAAAAGTGTTGAGGGGGAGGCAGTAAATATTTTCTTCTTCATAAAACCTTGTACTTGCATGTTACCCAATATTGGTAGTATCTTTGATAATGGTGGATTCGTCTCTTGTTTCAATACACTCGTCGGACTCAAATTTGTAAAATTTCACTATTTTTAAAGTCGAAGGGGAGTGTCGTCAAGTTTCTTTCCAAACTTTTACTTCTTGCTTAACCAAAATGGAAGTTATGGGCTGTGAATGGAAATGGTTGAGGTGGAGGGACTACTATTGTCAAAATTTGAAACTATTTTTCAACAAAAACACTTCACCTAAAATTCTTTCTCATTTATTACTAGCATTAAAGTATACAACCACCATCATCCACGCTCATGAATCAATCTTCAAATCCGTGTTATAAACATCAATTTTGTAAGTGTTTAAAGCTTCTTTGAGTAATTTCAAACATTGGTTTTTAATTGTTTGCAAATCCAACGGTTTGTTTTTCATCTATGAGTGATTTTAGTTTTACGCGTAAGCGTATGAACTAGTAATCACTTTGGGATGATTCTGATGAAATGGGTAGTGTTTTCAAGGCATAATTCATGCTTTAAAACCATTGTCATCAAGAAATTTTACCCAGAAAACGTTTTAATCACTTTTCCAATATTAGGGTTTATGCGTGAGATTTGGGTATTCTCTATTGTGAATGTTTAAGGACAATTAGAAGCTTGTAAGATGTTTGAAATGTGTTTAATTAACCAATAACACTCTTGAATCTAACTCAGAAACATCATAATTGTGAAATTTGAATTTAGGGTTTACGTATTCGTAAATTTGGGTACTTTTGATTCATGTGGTGTTTGATGTTAAAACTTGATGAAAACCACTCTTAAGGCTCCTAAAACATCCCGGAAAACATTTGGTAAAGTTTGCATGGTTAGATTGTTTATGCGTAGAATTTGAATTGTTAGGATTTATCCTTACGCTTAACCTAAGTCTACGTGTAACTAAAAGATGCCATGTGAGGATTGAAAGAGGTTGAATATAGTGTTAATTTGAATGTTATGATTGATTTATTTCAGGAGTCTACGCATTCCAATTCAGAAACAAGGGTATAATGGATTCTACACATATGGAATACCTTACGCGTAGATGTTACGCATAAGAGAAATCTTACGTGTAACTCTTACGCATAAGGGTCTACAAATGGACTACGCGTATCCTGTGAAGGATATGCGTAAACTTAGATTCTTACGCATAAGTCTTACTCTTATAAGTAAACCTTACGCGTAAGCTTTATGCCAAGAGTCTATTCCTACGCGTAAGCTTTCTTACGCGTAAGATGGACTCCTACGCATAAGCTTAATTCTACGTATATGGTTACACAATGTTTACGCATAAACTTACAATCATACGCTTAAGCCATAATTATAACTTTACTTATAAATTGTTCCGCGTACAAACTTGTAATAAGTTACTCATAACGTCACAAGACCAAAATGTCACTAACAAGCAAAAATGGTTTTAAATGTTGTGTGAATGAGTGAAACTTTGGACTTTCAAATTCAAATTAACATACTCACGTAATTTATCACGACTGCTTTGGACTATTGGACAACATGTGACTTTTGACTCGTAACATTCATTAACTTAACATATTCAATAAATTGGAAAATAAAATCAACTTTTGACTAACATAATGTCTTTCGATATGTTGGTACCTTTGTCTCAATATCTTTTAGATCACGATATGTACATCACCATGGAAAATTTTAACACACCAAATGAGCTCACGATGGAAGACATATTCCCTTCTGATTACAGCATGAATATTGGAAAGAACAACCTCAAGGTCGACTTTGAGAACTTCACCTGCTCTTAGTCTTCATGCCGAATTGCTGTGGATATTCTTAAGTCTCATCCCTACAACAACATGCTTACGAACTCTGCAGCTGTGCCGGAGATCTACATTCACCAATTTTGGCATACAATGAAAAAGGTGGATGGTCAAGATGCTGTCATGGTGACTCTAAATCATAAGAAAGTCACCGTCACTGTTGCAGATCTACAAGCAATTCTTCTGCTTCCTGCTATCCAACTGCTGAGTATGTGGCAACTCCAAGTGAAGAGGCCACCATTCAATTCATGATCGACATTGGATATGATGAAGCTACCGGGATCATTACCAGAAATTCCTCTGTGGATCTAAAGAATATTCCTCAACCATGGAGAACACTGTATATTATGATCGCCAAATCTGTGTCTGAGAGAGACGTCGGTCACGAGCATCCAAAACTTATGCATCTGCAAACCTTCTAGGCCATGCTCAACAAGCAGCACATCGACTTTGCTAGTCTGATATGGGAAGACATGATGTCCCATCTCAAGAAGCCCGGGACTAAAATTCCTTTTATCAGATACACCAAGCTGTTGATCCAAAATATTCTCGGGAAACATCGGGACATTCCCTTGAGACTAAATGACCCCAACCAACAGTCTGCGTTGTATGACCCAACATTAAACACTGTTAGACTTAAGGACTCGTCAACAAAGAAACAAGGTGCAGTGCTATTTGACTGCCTTCTCACTGATGATATCAAAAGTCTTCATTCGTATCGTTGATACCAAGAAGCTGTGAGCAAAGGCAAAGTTGGGTTTGTTGATGAAAAGACTTCTGCTACTCCTACAAGGAAGACACGATGATCAGGCAGTGCTGGTAGTGTAGAAAGCACTGGGAGTGCCCTTAAGTATCCTAAGAGGAATCCTCCCCGAAAAAGAAAAGTCCCGTATAAGGGTGCCATTCCTAACCCAAAACCGGCACTCAAACTTGAGGACAAGGACATCGATTCTGAAGATACTGAGTCTGAAGAAGTGTTTTATCACTCTGAATCCGTTACTGATGATACGACTTCGTTGAGGTACGATGAACAACCACTCAGTCCCAAACCAGACAAGGGAAAGACTCCAGTTGCAGAGGATGAAGAAGAAAGCTCAGATGATGACATTCCACCAAAGGATGAGGAGAAAGATTACCACAAAACACTTAAGCATCTGAGGATTCAACATGCTGCTACAGAATTTAATCTTCAACAAACCAGAGGCCCTGGTGGTTCCAGTGGTGGTGTACTAACCACACCAGTTCTCGATATGGTTAATCAACCCCGATAAGGGAACTGGTACCACCAATCAGGAATCAACAAATCAATAGCAGCAAGAAGATGAAATCATTTTCGACTTTGAACAAGAGGAACAAGAGAAGAATAAGAAGATCACCGATGAAGACATAGAGGAAGAGGCTAAGGAAAAGGCTGAAGAAGAAGCTAAGGCTAAAGCTGATGAGGAAGAAAGGATTCGAATTGAGGCTGACAGTTTCATTCAAGACAATCCTGAACATAACCCTGAAGAAACTTCTGAGCCACCTAAGGACCCTGAGCCTAAACGTCAAAAGAAAACAGGCGAATCCTCTTCCATGCCTCCACCACCCCAAAAGACCACCACCACCACACGATCTACTCAACGTCCTCCTGAATCAGATAAACCTCGGGACTCTGAGTCCTCACCACCAAAGGAGAAAACTGGTGACTATTTCTAATACACCGGTGGTGATGACGAAGAGATTCCTGAGCCCCAACCACATCCCTCACCCAAAACATCAACTGAGCAACAATCAGGACCATCATCCACACCTAAGAAGAAGAAGAGATCCAGCTCTGTCATTTCTTGGTTAGATGAAGATGACACTGCAGAATACGAGTGGTTCAACAAGCTCGTTGATGCTACTCCCCGATTACCAGAAGGCCAAGAACCGGTAGATGGTCATACTATGGAGCAGGTTAAGCTTTATCCAGGATGAATTCCGGATCAAAAGATGACGGCGGCTTAATTCGCCGGATAAAAAAGATGCTTTCCAATTGTTAAAGGACAGATCCGGTAGTGCTGTTGAAGTTGAATATCACCTCGACAACATTGCACGAGCTATGTCTAACAAGATTGACTGGCTCAACCCTAAATCGAACATTGACTTCACAAGAACGGATAAGGCTCCATATTACACAGACTGGACCAAACCACTACCAACCATTGATCGACCAGATCAACCTAGAATCCCTTACCAATACTTCTTCAACAATGACCTGGAATTTCTACAACATGGTAGCAAAGTCAGCACGAAGTATGCTACGTCACTCACTTTTAACATCCCAGCTGCGGACTTCTCCAACAATGTTGCCATAGAGGAAGAAGCCATAAGAATGTTCGTTGACAATGTGGTGAATTATGATCTCGAACCACAATATGACATTCATCATTGGCCTGAACGAAGAAGAATTTACTACCGCAACCGCCAAGTTCAGAAATCAACAAAGAAGTGTACAGTGACAAACGAATCTTTGCTATCATGAATGTCGAACTGGCTACTAAATGGGATTATTCATTCCTGAAGAAAATCACCGTCAAACGCCAAGACGAACAAGAATATGACTTTACTGAAGCTGGATTTCCTAGGTTGTCACTGAACGACATCGAAGACATGTACCTTGCTATGGTACAAGGTCGAATGAGACAATTTTCCACATATTCGACTCCGATTACATCTTTGCCTTGTTAATATTCATTCAAGCAAAGTGATCCAGGGCGTGTTGAAGATCTTCAACTTCTTTGTGGAATCATATCGAAATAAGTTAACCTCACTAAACCATTACTACACTTTCCCGACATAAACCAACTTTCTCGACACCATTGTCAAGAAACCGAAATTTGGAGTTGTTTACGCAGATGAACTTCACCACAATTGTTTCAGATTCACAAGTTTTGCGATCACACGTTGAAGTAGGTTCGTGATGGGTTAGCATATCGGTTGAAAGACATAAAGCAAGGTATTGGGTCAAAGAAGCATTGGAATTCTAAGGAAAGGAGGGATGCTAGGAAGATAATCACACAAATTGATGAAAGGCTATTTCGCCGGGATCAGATGCGGAGGCTAGAGAGCTTTATCGGTGGACGAATGAGCTTCCCTCTTACGGGGCTATCAACGTCAAGAGAGAAATCCCGGTCTCATTGACGAATTGCTTGGTACTCCTTAAACTCTTTCATTGACTGATTCTTTTGGATATTATGATCTGTAATATTGTCAATGGCTTGTGCACACATATCAGTGTACAACCCGTTCTTGTAATGAAAGGACCCTGTGGTACGCTTCAGTGCCACAATCCTATAAAAGGAGCGAAAGCTTCTTACTTTTGAGTAAAACTTATCAAAACTTTCATTCTTAAAAGTTTTGCTCAAAAGAACAAGTACTTCCCCTTATGTTTTCAAAACCTCAAAAGTTAATATTACTTGTTGAGGGGGAGTATTTTCTAAAAATCTTTGTTCACAAATTATTCTTCGTGGAAACTTCCCACAAAACTCAAAATGGTCATATTCGATATCAAAATTTCATCAAAAATAACATTTATATGCCAATTTTGAGGGGAAGAAAAAATGTGTGATACAAATATGTTGTAAATATGATTGAATCATCGTGTGCTAAGACTTAACCCATGAATTGATGAGATTTGAACTGTCATACATCGAAAAGATTTGTCTTCCAAGACTTATCCGGGTAGATTGTACCTATTCGAGAAACTCTTGATAGACATGAACTTTGATGGGTTTGACAACCTTTCGAGGTTTGTCCACACCTTCAAGGTAGTTATTAGAGCTAGTTGTCACCTAAAAGCTGACAATGTGACTCTTTAACTATGCAACATAACCGTGTCTCGTAGGGAATTTTCTATCTTGAGTCGATCAATTCAAAAGTGCGAGCTCTACCCTCACTGTGCAGATTTCTGTCAAAACACTTGAGCACATATGGAGGGGGAGTATTTCTGAAAATACAAAACTCGCGAAGTGTTACAAAATATTTTTCACTCATAAACACTTTGAGAGATTTTCAAGAAAATGGTTTTATGGCAACTTAGGATAGTCATGGAGTTATAAGGTGACTAAGGTTAGGAATAACTGTCCTATGATCCGCCAGAGCCGAAAGGATCTACCCAAGGACACCACCAATAGTTAGAATTTAGAAGACCTTAGGTATGATTATAAAAAGAAGAAAATGAGAATCGGAGAAAGAAGGAGTTGAAGAATTAAAAAGAAAAGTAAAGAAAAGGGTGAAAAGAAATAGCCCTACAAATTATTCAACTTAGGGCGGACACGGGTTCAATACATATGCTCTTGGTTGTCACTAGATGACACCAGATTGAAGATTGAAGTCGTCATGGACCCGATGGCGCATGCACTAAACCTTCTTAGCCACTCAAGTTTCTCCCAATGAAGCTTGTTTCATTCTCACGGGAACCCCACGTAAACTATCGGCTTTCTCTTAGAGATTCTTGGTATTAAAGAAGGAGACCCTCTCCTAGTCTCCGCTCGGAAAACCAAAGCGCACTATTGAGTCTAGATCCACGAGATTCATCAAAAGATCTCTTAGGAACACATGACATTTCATCACTTGTCGTTCAACTATAAGGATGCAAGTGATAACATTCTAGAGTCCTACAGATCTTGCAACTGTCGAGAACATTTATGAGGGGTCACAACCTGTGATCCTCGGTGATTGAATGGAAACTCCTTCTAGGGTCAACATCAAACAGCCCGACAAACAGTCACTGGTAACTCCTCGCGGATTACGCTTAGTGTTGTCTCAAACGATCTACATCGTGGGGTGATGCTTGGTGTACCTCGGCTGACTCACTGAATCGTAGATGTACTTCAAGACATCGTGTTATTATACTTGAGGACTCCAGTTCGAGAACGACCTTTGCGAGAATTAGAGATGTGTATTCACACTATGTGTTAACACGCCAAGTTCGAACTTGTGGGCACTGGAAATCCCGCAAAGAAGATTGCTTTCAAGAATCGAGTCCTGAAGATGTGGGTCATTACTTGAACTTGTTCAATGTAATGCCAACTGTCCCTTATGGGATTCGGACGGCTGATTTGCCCGACCAAGGTGAATGGAATCAAGACATTCATGAGAAGAATAATCGTAGTGGTCAATTCTCTAAGAAACGACCACAATGATCGATTGGTGTTTATTACTAACCCATTCTTATGTTTTCTTCTTATGGATGCTCCTGGGAGATGATCGTGCAGATTCTCCACATGCTCATTCCAACAACAATATAAATTGAAGTTCTCTCGAAAGGCAACACAAAAGTCAGAATGATTCTTCGTCAAAGCCAAAGAATCTACAAAGTTTAAAGACTAAAGAGAATTACATCAACATTGAAATCCAACTTCAAAGAGCGTGTGAGCATGTTGGAGAAGGACGTGGAGACACCTGAGCAACGAAGCGGACCTGATGCTGATTACAACAACATATAATCACCATATCCACACAGAACAAAGAACAAAGATAAATGAAGACGTCAAAGTGAAAACCTCAAAGAAAAACAAGATCCTCACACTTTGGGAGATTATTAGAATCAAGGCACTTCTTCTCGCAAGAAAGAAGAATGTCGGGAAGACGTCAAAGCAACTATTACATCAAGACCAACAACGTTTCAAAATTACTTAAGTCATTAATTACCAACACTTAGGGGGAGATTGTTGGAATCACTCCTAAACTATATTTCAAGTGTTTGTAATCAATATGTAATAGGTTGCTTAATTATGCTTTTATGTTAGTATTAATGGCAAGGCTTATGTAGAAAGCCCATAAGCCTTGGCCCAAATCCAATAAGGAAGGAAAGGGACTTGTAGTGTTGCCCTAGTCTCTTCTCCTATAAATAGTCTTGTAAACCTTCATTTGAAGGTTGGTTGTTCACTTCACAATATATCCTACGCCTATCTTTCTTTCATTCATACGTGTGTGTATTGTGTGTATGTTCATCCAATCATCTTATCTATATTTCTTACATATTGATGCTTGTGTTACATTATGGTGACCTAACAATTTTGAATTATAAATAAATGTTTTATGTGGGAAAATAGTTTTAAAATTTTAATGACTATTTTTCCTCCCAAAAACTTCAAACATCCCTAAATAAACCTTCATTACTAAAACAAAAATGGAAGTGTTTTTTACGGGATGGTACCACTAAACCGGACGGTACCATCTCGAACTTTAACGATACCGTCGCTCGTAACGACTAGTTTCTCTTTGCCAAGAAATTGTGGATCATTTTACACTCTCAAATAACCAATTTTCATACAAAACTTTTAGAGTTAAATCCACCCTATCTAATCTTGATTCTTTGATCATTTAGTTAGTTTGTTTTTTGTTTAAGAGTGATCCAATCATCCAACCTTCATTCCTCTACTAGTAAGAAAAGAACACACCGTATCGAGAAGATACAAAGTGTTGTAGTATTAGATTAGTGCACTCATAACAATTATTACGTACTTGTTGTATATTGTTATACATCAAGTTGTTTGTCATCTTTCTTGTTAGATTGTGCGGATCAACGTGATCGTAGAGATCGAGTAGATCTTGTGTAGTTTGTGTTGATATTATGTCGATCGGGTTGATCATGTAGAGATCGAGTACATCTCGTGTAGCTTGTGTTGATAGTGTGTATATCGGGTAGATCGAGTGTAGATCGGGTAGATTGTGAGAAGATCGGTAAATCGTGAGTGAGATTGGTTCTAACTAGATTAGAACTCGACATTTAGCTTAGTGTCGAAATAGTGATAAGCGATTATCTTGCTTTTTCTCCTAAAGAGAGTTCTTGACATAGTGCATTGAACTCTCAAGTTGGGTACTCAAAGAACGGAGTAGGGCGAAGAGGAGCTTCGTTATCAAACCACTATAAATCTCCGTATCTCGGTTTGATCATTCCAACTCTTACCTTTGATCTTGCACTTTATATTTCTTATTTTTTATTGTTAGTTACTTTAGTATAGTCATATTGTGTTCATATAGCAATTAATTGATTTCACGATAACTCGAATCAAAGTTTTTCTAAACTGAATTTTATAACGAGACAAAAACGGTAAAACTATTCAACCCCGTTTTAGTTTTCCACACATTCTTCTTCAATTGAGCAATACTTAACAACTTTAAACCGTTTCTTGGCCAATTCAAGTCAATAAAAATTGATCATTGGTTCAAAAACAGAGAATTTAAACACTTATGTGTTTTTCTCGTGATCGTGATGAATACTTGACACTTGGTCGTGTTTCGGAACGGATATCATACAAATGATCACAGTACTAGTGTAGCACTACCGATTACCAAAACATATGCACCCATCGGTCGAAAACTAACCGCGACTTCTTTTTGTGTTTTCTTTTTGATAAAATGGTCTAAGCTGCCGGAGAGAAGCTATGATACCACTTAATATGAACTTATATGAATCAAAAGATTCGAATAAGAGCTGTGGATAATCCGGATATGCTATAGAAGAAAGAAAATCACAGATTAAGCCAAAAGATTTGTTATTGAATAATGAGTTTGTTACAAGAACGGTTACAAGAATTAGAGATAGAAAGTAGTTACTATTTCATAGCGAATGAAAAATGAAATACATGGGTGGGTATTTATAGAACGGGCGGTAATTCAAATGTTGGTAGATGACGTGTTCGGACCGGTGAAATGATGACACGTGGGGATTGGGAAAAGTTCATATCAATTAGCCCCGACTACCATAAAACAACCATTTAGCGTCATTATTAGTGACAAAAGATATGACGTCGCAAAACTACGTGACTAATAGCAACAAGTATAGTGTCGAACATGTTGTCAATGTCACTACTTGAGTCATAAATAAGTCGGGTTGATAGATGTTATATAAAAAAATGGTTTCGTGAAAGTTACCGAATTGATGTGTCTTGGACGGCGACATATAACAATGTTGTTGATAAAAAATAGCGACATAAAAAGCGAATTAAAACTCAAATGTCGCTATACACAGACGAGAATAGTGACATAAACAATGTCATGTTACACCAAATGTGACATAGATAGAAACATAAACAGCGTTAGGGGTGGACCAACTACGACACCCGTCGTGACCTGAATAGCATTAGGTGGCATAAATAGTGACTTAGGGACACAAAGAGATGTGATGCTATTTTAGATAGCGACTTATGAAAGGATGTCGCTATAGTTGTCTCTATATATAGCGACATGCTTTAGATGTCACAAAATTTTGCGACTTCCTCGTAAAGCTTCTAATGTTGCGTAACTTAACGCGTTGCTAAGGCAAAATGTGTCGGTAAAAGCGTCGCTAGATACATCGGATTTTTTTTGTAGTGTAGAACTATGACTGAATGTAATTCATGTGTCAAATCTGATGGTGTGGGTATACCAAGTGTTTCTGGGTGTATATATGAAACAGACACGCAATAATATATATGGGACTTTCTTAATTGCATGTGTCCTTGTGGACGTAAGTAGGAACCAGGTACAAAGAATTGTATATCTAGAACTAGCTAGCTATTTTTCTTTATATGTTTTGACGGATTGTACTTAATTTTTCTTTGCAGGCATGCTTTGAAGCACATGAAAGAAGGAAGCAACATTGTAAACACGACGTCATCATTAGCATACAACCAACCTATACCAATTTATTTTGCTTGACCACATTTCAACAAAGGGAGCCATTGTATATTTCACAACGGGTCTGCATTGCATATGGTAGAAAAGAGGATCCGTGTCAATGGTGTGGCTCCCGGACCTGTATGGACACCACTGCCAACTGCAGCACTCAATGATACAGATATAGCAATATATGGGTCACATATGCCATTTGGTAGGGCAGCACAACCTTGCGAGATTGCTCCATCTTTCGTGTTCCTTGCATCGGATGAGTCTTCCTATATGACCGGCCATTTCCTTCATCCTAATGGTATTGCACTTAAACACATACATGTAACTGCTTATAAAACACCTTTACTAGTGAATATGTCGTTTACATAAAAATATTTGTACATTTTTTTATCTAATTGGTCATCCTTGTTACCGCACAAAATATACTTGCATTATAAACTAGCTTGAAATTCAATTGGTCATCCTTGAGTACCAATCCTGACTAGCTAAAGGAATTATATCAAACTTAGTGAGGGACCAATTATGGCCATCTATCTCTACTACATATAAAGCAAATATGTTTTACTTAAAACTTAAAAACTAAAATGTGTAATATTTGATGTTTTAAATATCCTTTAAAGCGTAAGTCCCACATAAAAATAGTAAACAATATATATTGTCTTAATTAAAATAGTTTTCTTAACATTGTTCCCACCCAAAACATTTAAAAAAAATGCATGACAACTTTTGACAATTTTCTTGATGTAGTTTATAAAAGAAAAGATATATTTTGTGTATTTAATCCCAATATTAACAATGTTTAAAATTCCATCTACAAACTATATTGTATAAGACTATATTATAACTTTGTATTATTAGTTTGCTTCATATTTGATTGTTCACAATTGATGAAAATTAATAACCACAATATCACAACTATAGCTATTTGCCATATTAAAATCTCGTTGCTATTTGATTCAATACATATTGACCCAAACCCAAAAAATTGGTAGTTTGGCTCTTATTGCACGTCACTACAAGAAAACTGTCACTAAGTGACACAAAAAGTTATCAAAAGTTCAAAAAGTTTCACCAAAGTCACAAACTGCCAGCACAAGGAGTAAAGTGTCACTAGGGTTCTTACATATTTCTCCTACACTTAAAAAATATAACTAAAATGGTGTCAATAAAACCTATATATTGTGATATAAAAAGAGTGTCGCTATATATTTTAACTTTTGACATAGTTATCTAATAAAAAATGTTGATGCAGCCAAAAACACAATCAGTTACCTACTACACTTTCTCATTAAGGTCACTACAAACTCAGACTTCTTGATATCCCTTTGTGTTACTCTGTGACTAAAATCCCTGTAAGTAAATGTTATTTTTCTTGTACTCTAGCGAGACTTCTAAAATGGACAAATACTATTAACAGGACTCTCACCAACGTTATATAATATACTATCCTTTTTCAACAAGTTCATGAATGAGAGAAATCTCGAGAATGAATTAACCTTGAGAGCGTATAACGCTCCATTGAAACCGAGGAAGTCTTCGTCTATGTAATCACGGTTACATCTTTATTCCAATCTAAATCTTCTATTCCTCTAACTAATGAACATTCGTCTCCTGGGTCAATTGCTTCAAAATACTTTTGCAGATACTGATTATGTTCTTGCACCACATCTTTCGGTCCAACTTTTTCTTTTCCATGTTCACGTGGCACATCCGAATCTGTTTCTTCATCATAATACATATGGTATATGCTACATCTATCATCCTTAATTTTCACAGAAAATCCTTGCTTCTCTATAACGAAATTGAAGCAAGACTTACTCGTTCTGAGTAAAGACTTCATGTTTCTGGATTGAAGGTTTGCGTATGGGTTGTTTGGAATAAAACAGTAAACAGGTAAAAACAATACAAACGTATACTAACAATAATATATAGAAACTGGAAAAGGTTAATGATTGTTGTTTGTGATTTCCACAGATTGGAAACTCACGCTTAAATAGGAAGTGAAACGGTACCAAGGTTTTTTTCTCCAAACGTTGTGACTCTTGGAGAAGTAACCGTTTCTTCCTTTTATCAGATATATGAATGGGCCTGATTGGGTTATGCAGATTTCGACCCATTACAGTTTTGTTTCGACCCAAACATAATTACAGAATTTACATACATTACATAATATACTAAAGTCTTAAAACATAAGTAATTTAAATACTAACGTTTGATCTCAACACATTATAAGGGCTAACAAATACTAAAGATTATTACAATGGGCCATAGTTTACAGGCTTACAGCTTTTTGGTCAACCGTTAATTAAGCTGCCTTATTCACATCTCTCCTGGCTACCAGATTGCTAAATGGATAACACAAAATACTTTTTAATTAGTAATAGTTTATACACGAGGTTTGTATCGAATAATATTTGTGTACTGATGTGATTTGTATGCTGAATGTACCATTTTTTCAACAAGGGTAGATCTTGATCCATCATTTAATACGGTCAGATTATTTACTCTAAACAAACACACCCAACACTCCAACCTCATACCTAGCTCCAATAAAATTATTTATCCATACCTAGCTCATCCACCTTTCTTTTTACCAGCACAAACGTTATCAAATAACTTAATTGATTAGTATATATGATATGATGTTGCCAAATAAAACTGATCATATTATGATTTAATTTTGACATATCAGAGGTTATCAATTTTCCAACATATTTTTAGTGTTATGTCTTTACTTTGTAGACAGGTTAAGAAAACTAGTTTTGTGGGAAACACTGGATTGAGATTTTTAGACAGAATTGGAAGACTCAATCCACATGTGTCATTGTAATGGTACAAAGAAATTGTTGGTAACAAAAAAACATGCATATCGTAAGAAAGTTGCAGTACTTGATTATAATTTAATGAATGCATTACGTGTCGTGCTACACTTCATCCATAAGTTGTTGGCTTGTCACTAGCTTGCGAAATTAAGAAAGGTTGAAAGACGTGCGTAACTTTTGATTTACTCTAATATGATTGATTACCTTTTCCTGCATTCTGCTCTCTCTCTATATAAACTTGTCACTAAATGAGTTCCCTTCATTGAATTCATCTATATATCTTAAGTAATTGTGATGCTGCATTCGATGGTGTCCACCTCATGCAAGATTTCAATTGCACGTAGCTTATTTAGTTCACATGTTATAACAAGAATTAGCACTAATAGGGTTACACCGGCGATAGGAGGTCTTCTAAGGCGGGGATCCTCAGCTATTCGCACCTTTATGGTCTTTTATATCAGCTTATTTATCTTTCAGTTATAATTAATTATTTTGATTCAGTTATAGACAATTTCCAATATTTTTAATTATGTTAGTAGGAGTTGATTATAAGCTTTCATGCAATTATATTATCCTAACTATTGGACTTTGTTGAATTTATTTTAGTCTAAGGAAATGTGGATGGAAGAAGGAGAACGGCGATTTCCACCACAGAACCAAGAGTCACAACCAGGGAAAGAATATCTCATGAACCCTCGACCTCTATTCGCTAACCCTCATTACAAGCCCTCTAATAAACTCAAGGTACATTTCATGTTGATTAGTTGTTAAATAAAACATTATTTGCTATATTTGTTGTTAAACAACCATTGTAGTTGTTAATAAAGGGTTGCAAATCCAGTCTGCCCATAAGAGCTGAAAGTGTTATAGACCAGTGAGTAATCCAAGTAACTGAAAGTGTTTAGCTTCTTGGCACAGGGAAAGGTGGCGTTAGTAGCAGGAGGAGATTCAGGTATTGGAAGGTCAGTTTGTTACCACTATGCTAAAGAGGGTGCGACTATAGCATTTACTTATGTGAAGGGCGATGAGGACATAGATGCAAAAGACACACTGGATATTATAAATGAGTCAAAAATGGAAGGCTCGGTTGATCCTATTGCCATACCTACGGATCTTAGGTATGATAAAAATTGCAAGAATGTTGTTGATGAGGTCATTGCTAAATATGGAGGCATTGATGTACTAGTGAACCTTCCAGCCGTGCAATACTATACGTATTCGTATTCATTGGAAGAGATCACAGAGGAGAGGCTTGAAAAGGTGTTTGACCAATATTTCTCATATTTCTTCTTGACAAAGTATGTATCGTTTCTTAACATGTTAATGATATCTTTCTAGGATGCATTATAATCTTATAAGTATTTGAAATACTGAATAATTCATAAGTCATTTTTATACATTGATGTTACCATTTTAACACAGGCTTTTTAAATTCTTATAACTAGACATAGGCGATCACTTAGATAGGAGCCAGTTAAAATCTGTTATTTATCTCCAGCCTTTTCATTTAAAAAAAATATATATATGTAGATGGGTTGTAACGACTTATTTTTATGTAGGCATGCTTTGATGCACATGAAAGAAGAAAGCAGCATCATAAACACAACGTCAGTGTTAGCATACAATCCCGACCCACCAAGTTGGCTTGACTACACTTCAACAAAGGGGGCCATCGTATCCTTCACAAGGGGTCTAGCATTGCATTTGGCCGAAAAGAAGATTCGTGTAAATGGTGTGGCCCCTGGTCCTATTTGGACACCACTGCAAGCTTCAGTACTCAATGACAAGGACATAGCAAGGTTTGGGTCAACGGTGCCCATGAATCGGGCAGGTCAACCTTACGAGGTTGCTCCATCATACGTGTTCCTTGCATCTCAGGACTCTTCCTATATGACTGGCCAAGTTCTTCATCCTAATGGTAAACACTTACATGTTACTGCTTATGATAACACACGCATTAGTGCCACTAGTACAACACTATATATGCCATGTGCATACAAATATTTATACAGTTTTCTTTTATCCAGTAGGTCACCCTTGTTACTGCATAAAAGATACTTGCATTATAACTTAGAAGTACTTACAAAGTATCTTTCATTACAGCCTTTTTACCAACCATTGTAAGAGAAAAAAATGGTTAAATAATTTATACTTTTCCATGCTTTTAACTTAAACACATTTACATGTTTGTGAATATGAACAACGTGCTTAGCAAACGTTTATGCATCTTCTTAAGCCACTTTAAAAGTGTTCGCGAATCACATATTTGTTGCTGTTAGTTTTTCTATAATAAACTTGGAGGTTCTGAAGTTAGTGATGTTGCAATCTCTTTTGCAGGCGGGTGATGGTCAATGGTTAGTCCTTTAGAACTAGAGTGAACTTATGATAAATATTGTTAATATGTAACTTGATTGTCAAGGCATCGAACATGAAGTTCTTGAGACTATTAGAACTGTTGTAATAAATTACTGATGATCGATTGCGTTACTTGCTTCTGGTCGATCTTATTATAATTATGAATGCATCCATAACTTGTTTGGTAATAATCTCTATTTAATTCTATTTTTTGATGATTTTAGTATAATGACATGGGTTTATTTCTTGAAAGAAAAGTCTCAAGTTTTTTAATTTTCAAAAAGTTTAAAAATTTTGTCAAAAAGCAAATGGGAGTTTTATCAAAATTTTGAGAAGTGATCAAGGAAAGAATAGAACTCATAAGAGTTTGGCAAGTTCTGTAAGGATGAAGGCATGCACAGACAACTCAAAACTCGATATACACCTAAACAAAATGGTGTAGTCGAGAAAAAGAATCAGACCGTTGTAGAAATGGCGAAATGAATGATGCATGAGACGGTTTACCAAAATTTTTTTGGTCGTAACCAGCTTTAAAAGCAATATATTTGTTGAATAGAATTCTAACAAAAGCCCTCGATAATAAGACTCCACTTGAAGCGTGAAATGGAATAACCTTGATAAGACATCTTGAAGTTTTGGGTGCGTTGTTATTCTCGGATACCAAAGCAAAAAGATATAAGTTAAATGAGAAAAGTGAAAAGTGCATTTTTGTAGGCTATAGTAGCAAGTCAAAAGATTATAGATTATATAGCCTAAAAACCAAAAATGTAATAGTTAGTTGAGATGTAACTTTTGATGAAAATTCTTCCTGGAATTGGGAAGAAGAAAAAATGGAAGAAACAAGTTTTCCAACTAACAATATACAGGATGAAGCACATGTAGAAAGTGATGAAAATCAACCATCACATGACGAAGTACCCAATGAAGAACATGATGAAAAATCTCAAAGTCCACCACCAAGAAAATACGTTCATTGACAAAATATACAATGCTAATTTTTGTCATGTAGAACCGTAAACTTTTGAAGAAGAGATTAGAGATGAATCATGGAAAGAAATCAATGGAGGACGAAATTCAAGTTATCGAAAGAACAACACATGGGAGCTCGAGATGACCATTAGACAAAGACGTTATTGGTGTCAAATGGGTGTACAAAGTCGAGACAATGCGAGATGGTTCCGTTCAAAGGAATAAGGCAAGACTAGTCGCAAAAAGTTACTCACAACAACCATGAATTGACTACCACAAGACATTTGCTCCGGTTGCACGAATGGACACGATCGAGTAATCATCTCACTATCGTGACATAAAGTTTGGTTACTCTATCAACTCGACGTCAAGTCAACAATTTTCAATGGAGAACTTAAAGAATAAGTTTATATGAATCAACCTCAATGATTCAAGGTTGAAGGAAAAGAAGAAAAGTTTACAAGTTGAAGAAAGCGCCTACGGACTCAAGCAACCACCATGAGCATGGTATATCCAGTCGATGGTTTATTAAGGAAAAGATTTTGATCAAAGCAAAAGCGAGCCGACTTTGTGTTAAAAATAAAGGTACAAAATGACATTCTAATTGTAGCGCTCTATGTCGATGATCTTGTGTTCACATGGAATAACAAGATTGAAAATTTCAAAATGAAATGATCCAAAAATACGAGATGAGTGATTTAGGAATTCTAAATCATTTTCTCGAAATGGAAATATATCAAGACGATGGCGGAGTATATTTTTTTGGTCAAGAACAGATGTCGAGAAGATTTTGAAGAATTTGGATATGTAAATGCGAACCGAATGACACTCCTTTTCGTCAACGAGAAGCTTATGAAAGATGACTTGTTCGAGTAAAGTTGACGCCACACTTCTTGAAGTTTGGTGGGAATTTGTTATACCTCATAGCAATAAGGCCCGACATCATGTTTGCATAAGTTTACTCTCAAGGTTCATGCACAATCCTAGTCGGACACATGGGAGTTGGTAAAATAAATTTAAGATATTTATAGGCACGAAAGATTTTGGAATCAAGTTCAAAAATTTAGATGTAAATTTGCATAGTTTTGTGATAGTGATTAGGGAGGATGTACGGATGATATGAAAAATACATCCGGATATATTTTTTTACTTGGTTCGGTGTGTTTAGTTGGTGCTCCAAGCAGCAACAAGCAACAAGAATCATCACGTAGCAAGAGCTCTAGCCACATCACAAGCAATTTGGATACGAAGAATTTTGAAGATATTGGAGAAAAGCTATTAAGTTTACAACAATTTCTGCGACAAAGATCTCGGCAATAGTAACCGCAATGAACCGGTTCATCATAACCGCACAAAGCATATCTCTTTGAAACATCATTTTATCGTAGAAGTAATTGAGGCGGATTTGTGCAACCCGAATTTTGTGGAACGAATGAGCGCTAGAAGAAATTTTCTCAAAAGCACTTCCACGAGAAAATTTTCGAGAGCTCAGACAAAGTTGGGAGTTCAAACAAAACACATTATAGAGAGAATGTAAACTAATGTGTTTTGCCAGAAAAAGAAAAGGAAGACATTTTGGGACAAGCCTTACTATTAAGGGTTGGCAAAGGAATAGTTTTCGGTGAATTTAAAACATGTTCAATCAGCAAGAAAAATGAAACTTGCTTTTCTATTCTTTTGGTCAAATACATGTGGTAAATGAGCACAAGTGTGTCGGTAGAAATGCTCACTATATTTGACTAAGTTTTGTATATGTTTTCGCACCATGCAAAGTTGGTGAAACTTAGTGTATAAAAGGAACAATCAAGATGTAATAGATTGTACCGTAACCGATGCCTTCACAAATATTTCATAAAGAAAGAGTATTTAAGTTTTATGTTTTGGAATATTAATCTTAATACTACTATTTTTCTCCTAAATAACGTTTAATAATTTTTTGAGCAATTTTAGTGAGAGTAACATCTTATATATCCAACAAGAATTTACCCTTTTTTTCCTTTCAACAAGGTAAATCTTGATCCATCATTAATATGGGTTGATTAATTACTCTAAATAAACACACCCAACACTCATACCTAGCTCCAATAAAATTATTTATCCATACATAGCTCATCCACCTTTCTTTTAGTTGATAAAAATTATGTCGCATCACTCATCTTTTACTTACACTATTACCAAGACAAACAACATCATCACTTGCCAAAACCAATGTAATAAACCAAATATTTAAAAATGTTTATACGGTCGTTGTTCAAGAGTATTCATAGTTGAACGCCTAATTGCTTTCAACGATATAAGAAAGCGTGTATAGCATTTAAGAGTGTCAAACTTTGAACTATTTCAATTTTGGTAATTTCCAGCATTACTAATGCTAAGTTTATCGTTGGTTGGTGGTGAAGTGTTTGAGAGTTTGAAAATAATGGTGCATTATATTTTGTAGAAAGTCTCCTCCTTATATATATTCACGCCAATAAACGTTATCAAATAACCGACTTAATTGATTAGTATGATATTGACAAAAGTGATTATATTATTACTCGACATATGAGAGGTTATCGCTTTTCCAACATCTTTTTAGTCATCATCATCTTCACTTTGTAGACAAATTAAGAAAACTAGTTTTGTGGGAAACACTGGAGTGCCAAATCAAGGGTGTCAATGTAATGGTACATGTAAATTGTTGGTAACAAAAACATGCATATCAGTAGAAAGCAAGGGCGGAGCCAGAAAACATGATCACGAGGGGCATCAAGCGAGGGATTAAATACATGTCGGAAAATGGCATTTCTAGCGTAATCTGTAACAAATCGGGTCGGGTCGGATCGGGTCTACTATGATGCGATTAACACCAATTATAAGTTAAGATGTTGATGAAATATAGACTAGTCGGTGATTTCAAATATTTATTAGAATAAACTCATTTTGACTATAATATATATTTACACATCAGGTATAAAACTTTAAGCAAAAATTCTAAAACACCAACAATAGTAAGACTTGTATTAAAGTGGTCATAGTTTTATGAAAGATATTTAAGAAGATATATGATGCTAACAAATTAACATTAAACTACTTATGTAGTCAAAAAAACCAATTAATACTTGAAGTTACTCAATTCACCTGTTGTAGATATATTACCCAATGTAGGTCAAAAAGAGAAAAGGAAATAATTATATATTTCTAGCTCATCCTTACTATATTTCACAGTTCCCTATTACTTTATTTTCCTCCATGTTTTCCGATCAAACAAGGTCACCGGAAAGATCCAATTTATTACATTAAATCACTCTTTGATTGTTGGAGGCTGAAAGAGATGAGGGCACTCAGGTTTAATGGGCGAGGGCACTAGACATTTTTCTCATAAATTTACATTTTTTTCCTATATATTTCGTGTATCTGCGAGAATACCGTTGGGGGCGATTCCCCCCACTACTCTTTGTTGGTTTTATGGACAATAAATTAATAGACGTGTGTTAGGATCGAACTCGAGACTATGGGATTGCACACTTTACGTATGAGAATTTAAAGTTAATAATTAAATATAAACGTTATATTTATTTATTTATTAAACAAAATAACTAACGAACGTTAAGTAATTAATGTAA